>JXTB01000280.1:324798-335658 GCA_002914805.1 Parasponia andersonii | reverse complement strand
ATATAAATAAAAAGAAAATACTATCGGATTGACAACCTATCATTATATACCTCAACTTCAAGAATTGATGGTGAAAATTTTTAAGGGAAACTCTCGTTCCCACGATATGATTCCACAGAATTTCAATTTTAAGCTTCAACTCCAAGCCCTCGCTAGAATTTCCCACGCCAGCTTTTTCTTATCGTAGTAAAAGACCGCAATCAAGTCCTCACTGTCGAAAGCCACTTATTAAACAACAAATTTAACTTTCTTTGTGTAGAAAAGCTTAAAAAGAACTCTATCATGTACATATTAAAATGGAGATCTTTGAGAGAGAGAGAGAGAGAGATCATATGTATATGTATATGATTATGACCTATTATGACCTGCCATGAGCCAATTGTAATAACTGAAGCATCGAGTTGCCCCCGTTGCGGGTTGGGTGTTGGTTGAAGGTATATCCTCCTGTTAAGCTCCTCCAATAAAGACTCATCATCTGTTTTAAGTTTTAAAGGTACACTTATAGGAGGTGTCTCAGGAGCTTTTCAATCTCGTCCCTCTTAAAAGAGAGAGAGAGAGAGAGAGAGAGAGAGAGAGAGAGAGAAGTTAGATAAGTTATAGAAGAAGTCTGAGTTTTGGTAACATTATCAATCAAAGAAAAGAGAGACAAATAAAAAAACCAAAAAACCGGTTGGACTAACTTCAGGTAAGAAAAACACCAACCAATACAAGAATCTTCCAATACATAAGTTGAGATGAATTTCAATCTAAGTAGCAAAAGTGTATATATGACTAACTACAGTCATAATCGAAACACCAGTTCTCGTGGCTAACTAGTTTTGTTAAGTCAAATCTTAGTCGAAAATCAATCATCTGCCATTAAAGAATATTTGTCCCTCATGCATTAAAGACTACATGTCCAACGTATCAATCTTCAAGAACAACTTAGTTGCATTAAAAGAAGGAATTCATATACGTACACTTAATGACCAATATAGGCATCAAAAGAAGAAGAAAAAGAAAGACCCAAGTAATTAAGACCTGCTTCTTGGACGTGATAGGCGTTTGAAGAAGCCATTGGTTTGCGAGTTGTGTGATACTATCAGACTCTTGAGAAGAAGCGGAGGAAACGCCACTCATGATATTGTCATTGTCGTTGTCGTTGTTGTCTTCTCCTTGTGTGATAGTACGAGACTCTTCAGAAGCAGATGATTGTCCACCATCGTTGTTGCTAGGATCTATGTCCATATCCATATCCATTTTTTCTTTTCCTTCATTTCGTTTCTTCTTTCTCTCTCTGTAAATTCTTTTTGATGATTATCTCAAGTAAAACCCAGATGAAATCTCACTCCAAATATGGTTCTTGAGTTATATGTTTCTCTGTGTTTTGGTGCGATTCTTATCAGCTGTCTACGTGTCTCTAAACTGCTAATGTTGTATCTACCAACCATCCACGTATCCTTGCTATCCCAGAGTGTTTTTGACTTCGAGTCGGGTCGAAGTCAAATTTTTGATGAGGACTACTGACAAGTTTTTGGTTGTGCAGCTCATTCCTCTTCGTACGTTTTCTCAGGCCATCGGCAAGCATTTTATTGCACGATGTCGTTCCCATAGTACGATCGTTTTCGAGGTCTGCTGGTAAGTTTTTGGTTGCGCAGCTCATTCTTCTTCGTACGTTTTCTCGGGCCATCGACAAATGTTTTATTGCACGATATGGTTCCCATAGTACGATCGTTTTTTGAGGTCCGCTGGCAAGCATTTTATTGCGCAGCTCATTCCACTTCGTACGTTTCCTCGGGTCGTCGGTGAGCGACGTGATCCCAGCAGTACGATCGTTTTCGAGGTCTGCTGGCAAGTTTTTGGTTGCACAACTCATTCCTCTTCGTACGTTTTCTCGGACCATCGACAAGCATTTTATTGCACGATGTGGTTCCTATAGTACGATCGTTTTTTGAGGTCTGCTGGCAAGCATTTTATTGCGCAGCTCATTCCTCTTCGTACGTTTCCTCAGGTCGTCGGCGAGAGACGTGATCCTCGCAGTACGATTTTTGTTTGCGCGAGTCTTTTTCATAGCAATCCAAAGCATAAGTCTGTGTAGCAAAAACCCAGACCTATTATGGAATTAAGCTGTTCAATAATTTAAGCATTCACATGTGTCTTACAGCATTTACACGCATCTCACATGTAATACTTCTTCAGGTATTGGGCATTCCACGTGTTTTGTAAGCTCTTCCCGGTCTTGAGTTCTTTCAGGATGTACGCACCATTGTCGAACGCCTTGATCACCTCATAGGGCCCGACCCAGTTAGAGTCCAGCTTCTAGGAGTTTCCTGTCCTGACCCTCAAGACCCAGTCTCTGGCATTAAATCGACGAGCGCTAACCTTCTTCGCATAGTAGGACCTGGCCTGCTGGTGATACGAGACTAGGTGGACCAGGGCCATGTCCCTTGTTTCTTCTAGGAGGTCTGTGTTATGGCTTAGCTGCTGCTCGTTCAGTGAGGCGTCTCTTACCACTTTGGAGCGAAGGGTCGGGAGGCCAATCTCGGTCGGAATCACAGCCTCTGACCCGTAGACCATGGCGAACAGTGTTCTTCCCGTTGACCTCCGCTCTGTGGTTCGATGGGCCCATACGACGACCGGTAGCTCTTCTAACCACCCTCTTTTGGCCTCTTGCAAGTTCTTTTTTATATTACTGAATCTGACCTTATTTGTTGCTTCTGATTGGCCATTCTCTTGAGGGTAGTTTACAGATGAGAAGCTGAGCCTTATATCATATAACTCACACAGTTCTTTTAGCTTCGTGTTCTGGAACTGCGCACCGTGATCGGAGTGTATATCTCTCGGGATCCTGTACCGACATATTATGTTTTTTCAAATGAAGTTAATCGTGTTTGCCTTATTGACGGTTACATAGGTTTCAACTTCTACCCATTTGGTGAAATAATCAGTGGCCAGCAGGACATACCTTTTTCCCCTTGGACTTCTAGGGAGTTCTCTGACGATGTCCAGACCCCATTTAGCGAAAAGCCCCTGTCCTTGTTCTGGAGGTAGATCACGTCGATCGGCAAGTTGAACTCATATTGGCAGAGGATCCTTAAACGTCTTCCTCCTCTTACCGCTCTCTTGACTGCCTCGAGCTGGGGTTTCCTGCTTCGGAGATAGCCCCTGGGCCGACACAGGCCTCTTCATTCTTTACGGGGCCAGGGTTTGCATCGGTGCCATTGTTATCGTGGCAGAGGCCTTAGGCGCTTTCTGGTGGCTTTCTAGCACCCTAAATACCCTCTCTGACTTTGCCTGGACCTCTGCCATGTCGTACGGTAAATTCAAAAGCAGATGGTCCGACAGCATCGACCTTGGCTATAGGCCCCTGACGAATGAGCTCGTGGCTTGTACTGAGTTGGCATTGTGCACCAAGGACATTACCTCCAGGAAATGCGACAAGTATTCTCTTGGAGACTCGCTCGCAGAGTACTCCAATCGGTCGAGGTCTCGTATGGTTTTCTGCTGCCTCCGGGTGCCCGCGTACTGCTTTAAGAACAGTTTGCAAAAGTCTTCAAACCCGTTTATGGACTTCTCCGGGAGTAATCTGAACCACAGTAGTGCCGGCCCCACCAGGGTAGTGGAGAAGACTTTGTAAGTCACAGCCTCGTCCCTGGTCTCCAAGACCATTTTCTATTGAAAGTGGTATATGTGATCGAGGGGGTCAGTCTTTCCCTCGAATGGTCTGAAGGTTGGGGTTGTGAAGTCCTTCGGCTTGGGCTCCAACTGGATCCAATCGGCGAAGGCCGTCCGATTGATTCCTCGCACGTTCTGCTCTGTCAGATCATCGGGGGTCTGGCTGTGATGGGCTCCGAGCCTCTTACTTAGCTCTGCCATCATCTCTTGTTTCCAGTTGGGAAGTGCACTTACTGGGCTTTCCTGGTGCCTTCTGTCTAACACTGCTCCGGCTCGGAGAGGCCTTTCTGGCTCTGTCGCTCCCCCTGTATCCGCGATCTGGATAGGGCGGGGACTTTAATCAGCGGCTGGCCCTCAGACTCTTGTTGGACCTCTTCGTCAAAGTCCTCCCTTCGCCCGCTCCTGGCTTCGCTTGCCTGCAGCTCTTCGAGGCGGGCATTATCCCTGCGCACCTCTACGACTTCGTCTTTTAAACTCAGGACAGCCTCGTGGGCCATCTCTGCCTTCCAGTTTGTTTCTGCCAGGGCGGCAAGCATTTGGTCTAGCTTTTGCTCTAAACCTGATCGTGCTTCCTGGGAGCTCCCTTCGGCGTCAGGACGTGTGCTCCTGGTTGTCATTCTTGAGGGTGCCATTCGACGTTGTATGGCCTTTTGTTCGGGGAGAGCATGATCGTGAGGCTCCTGTTTCTTCTCTCGCACTCAACTGGTTCCCACAGACGGCGCCAAATTGTTAGTGCGATTCTTACCAGCTGTCTACGTGTCTCTGAACTGCTGACGTTGTATCTACCAACTGTCCACGTATCCTTTCTATCCCAGACTGCTTTTGACTTCAGGACGGATCGAAGAGGCGGGGGTGGCCACTTGCAAAGACTCTCCGATGCTTAAGTCAGTTGTTTATCCCTGAGTCTGAGTAGCAAAGATAAAGTATTTCTCTGTATATGTCCATCTTCATCTCTCCCTTTAGGGAGGAAACAAGGCTTATATATATAATCCTGGAACTGGGAGCTTTCTGGTTCTTAATCCCAGGATCGAGTACCTTTTTCCATCATGAATTACTCCAGAAATCACGAGTCGTGGTTACCGCGACCTCCCTTGCATCGTCGCACCCTGTTTTCTGCCATCCCCTACGACTCCAGCCTGTTAGGGGTGAGACTTTGACAAACCACCATTCTGTCAAGACGGTTTACCCAATGTGTGCACCAATCCAAGATCGCATTAAATGCCCTGTCTGGGTCTGGAGCAGTGCGTTGCCTACACGATCTTCTGGCGGAAGACCTTCGAGACTTCTGACCCCCAGTTGTCGAGGCAAGAACTGGATTGGGCCGAACCGTCCAGGATCTGGGATGGATTTGGCCCTGGCCTCAGACGGCCCATGGACCCATGCGATATCGCATACGACTCGTGTGGCTTTTAAATAGTTACTCTAGGCACGTGTCAGATGGCGTATCCTCTTTATGACCTGTTCTGTCACTCAATCGTCCACGTGGCACGTGATCTAAGAACGGATCCCACAATGTGTTTATACTATGCTACGTACTTGTTAAGTTGACATATTATATTATAGAAGAGAGAAAACAGAGTAGAGATACCATTATACGTAGCACAAGAAAAAAATTGCACAGTTGTAGTGAGCGAGCTTAGCTGTCAACAAGATGAGCTATCAATAAGAGAGGACAACATCCTACGTGGCTCTCTTTAATATGTTCTCGCACTCTTCCGAGTTTACATCATGTTGTTGGAAGTTAGAAATTCTGTATCTAGTGTTGTTAGTGGTTTTCCAGACCAAAAAGACAAACGGAGGATATCAGGAAGTTCAGTTATTAATTGGTTAATTACGCTATGTCGGTTATAGTTTTGCAGACTGAGAAAAGAATTCAATACGTGATGAAAGTTTATATATAGTGCAAAAGTTTGCGGGATTTACTTCTTTTTATTAATTATGAATTTGAAAAAAATATATTATAGAAAGTTTGATGATATTGCCATGCTACTCCTAGAGTACTTATTAGTAAAATTATCATGCACTACTGCGTTGCTTAGTAAAATAACTTTTAACGCCCCTCTGGTGGCGCGGATTAAAGCACGGGAATGGACTTCTACTCTCGTGTTTGGACTTAGGAAAGGATTGGACAAAGAAGTCCGGACCTCTTTTTTAGTTTCTTTTCTATTAGACTAAATTATCTCAAATAGAACTTTGATTATTTAGTCTGAAGCCTAATATCTTTTGTTTTTTGTTTTTCCTTTCTTTATTTCTTTAATAGTTTATTTAATTAATATAAATATATATGAATATTAATTAAATTCTAATTTTTATTTTTTAATTAAAAACATATATTTTATTTTTATATACATATTTTTCATAAATAAATTTAAATCATATTATTTTATATAATTATCATTTAAATTTATTTTTTCTATTTTTGGAAATTTATATTAAGAAAAATTGTTATATTTATAAAAAATGCATATCCCATTTTAAAAAATTAAACATATAATAATTATTAAAAATAAAATACAATAATGTTTTTTTTATTTGTGGTTTAATTTTTTTTCTCCAATTTATGAAATATTTATCTTCTTATTTTATAAAAAATATTATGAAAACTATATTAATAAAATTTTTATTATATATTTATGTTCTAATACTGTGTTACACTAAACACAGTACTAAATAATTCAGTATAATGCAATCCAATCTAACCCTAATTATTAGTGCAATCTAATCCAATCTATTCCTGCATTCCAAATGAGCTGTTAGTGCCCTATTATGCTTACTCATAATAGCTTTTAGCGGTAATTATTAAATTCCTAACTATGCCACTAAGCCTATTCTTGTGTGCTGTAACTAAAAGAGATTTTTTAAATTTTCATCAGAGAAAAAAAAAACATTCAGATATCTTTTATACATATAATAACAAATATTAAACTCTCTCACTTGTTTTATAGGTAAAGATCACTTCAACGAAATTCCGTATATTGCACACTAAATTGTTAGAACTGAGACGTCTATTTAATTACTGAATTATTTGATATCGACAGCATGATTAAAATGATTACATTTTAAATCTGTAGGTGGCAATTTATTAGACATTGGTCAATCAACATCAAGACTATTTCTATTAATGGACTCTAAATATCTATTAATCCTCAGTAGTCACCATAAATTTCCAAACAATCGCTTCGGCAACTCCTTAAATTTGTACTTATAAAATCCTCGCGAAGAAGTCGAATTTTGTGGTAGGGAATGACAATGGTTACCTGCATTTATTCGATCTGGACAAACAAGGAAAATCCGTTCAAGTTAGAATATAATCGGAGCGGAGAATAATCGTACTATACTCGTCTTAATGTGCATATTTATATAATTTTATACTACCCAAATCTGTATATATTTTTTAAAAAATAATGAGTTTTGGGACTTATGTATTTTTATATTTGAATTTAGAATTTGAAAACTATTTAGTACATTAATTGTTTTATTCGATGATACGTCACTTATAAAAAAAACCTGAAATTAATTAGTATTTTGTCTTATTTTAATAATGTCAACAAGTAATGGCTAACCGTGAATTTCTTATTATCCCTTAGTTAATTCCCCCGCTATCCTACGTCTAAAAAAAATTAATTAATAGGACATGTATAATAGTGCAATTGATATTTGAGAATGTGAATAATAACTGAAAAAGAATAATGATATAAACACTAAAAAGTTACACAAAAAATTTACACTAATAATTTGACATGACACTTTATCTCAAAGTGGGATCCATTATTTCACACAATTTGAAATTTCGTAGTTGAAAATAATGTTATATTATTGGTATAAGTTCTTTGTTTAATTTTTTGATATCTATCGTATTAAATTAAAAAAATTATCCTCCATCTGTCTCATCATAATTCCTATTTTATGGCTTTCTAAGTCACAAATTCTTTTTTTATCAATCAAAACCTCTTCCCAAATTGTACAAGTTTCTTCCAAAGCATACGACTTTTTAAATGTAAATAATGATATTTATATAGATAAATCTTCCATATATCGTATATTTTTTTATATGATATATAAAAATATCACATGAGTGGATATATAAAATCAAAATCTATTGAATCAATCATGTTATGATTTTTTTCATCTTAGGTCTTCTTGTTCTTTCCTCTGGCTTATGTTCTTCAAATAACAACCAGACCGAATAACTTTATAAGATTATGTTAACACTTTCACATTCACGTTCTTCAAATAACAACCAGACCGAATAACTTTATAAGATTATGTTAACACTTTCACATTCACACAGGAACATGATACATTTCTATTTTTCTCTATGTTTAATTTCTGTATCTATTAAGGTTTAGTAGTTAAGCTAATAAGTTCAATTTCTGTAATAGATAAGATTAAGCTAATAACTAACTTCATTTATGGATGAAACAAAATACACATTTAATTTCAGTATTTTGCCGATTGTAGTTATTGTGCTCTCTAACCGGTTTTTGTCTCAAAAATTTTTCGCCCAAAAAGTGCACTTTAGAAGAAGGTTATTTATTTATTTGGGTCACGTTTTGTTTATATATTTATTTTTTCCCTTTAATTTTTCATTCTGTAAAAGATTTTTTTTCCTCTTTTATTTATGAAAAATGTCTTCTTCTTCTTCTTCTTCTCTCTCTCTTTCTCTCGGCTCATATTTTGTGTTAAAATGTCTTCTTCTTCTTCTTCTTCTTCTTCTTCTTCTTCTTCTTCTTCTTCTCTCTCTCTCTCTCTCTCTCTCTCTCTCTCTCTCTCGGCTCATATTTTGTGTTAGATCACATACGAAGCACGTCTTATCTAGTATGAATAAATGACAATATAAAACGACAACAAAAATGTAAACAACAAGCAAAAGGAAAAACGACAACATAAACGATGGATTCAAACCTGTACGTACCATGAAGTTTATCATGAATTAGTTTCCATATCTATCATCCTTGCATAACTATGCATTGGAGGACTTTATTCGACAAATAAAAGAGGCACACTAGCTACTGTTATGAAAATAATTGCATCTGCACAACAGCATTAACTAGTAATATAATAATAAGTAAGTATTGTTCCTGCGAAGAATGTGTTTACTAATTTCCAAAATTATACGATGGATTCAAACCTGTACGTACCATGAAGTTTATCATGAATTAGTTTCCATATCTATCATCCTTGCATAACTATGCATTGGAGGACTTTATTCGACAAATAAAAGAGGCACACTAGCTACTGTTATGAAAATAATTGCATGTGCACAACAGCATTAACAAGTAATATAATAATAAATAAGTATTGTTCTTGCGAAGAATGTGTTTACTAATTTCCAAAATTATACCAACCCTAATTTTATGAATTAAATTACTAATAATAAAATATATTAAAACTAAACTCAAATTAAAATAACAAAAAAATGCAAACTAAATGAGAATGAAAATTAAATAAATACGAAAAATTAAATAAGGTTTAAATCAATGAAAATAAGCCTAGAGTTTTCGATTTCATTGCAACTAATCCACTCTAAATTGTCTATCTTACTAGTCTAAAGTTATTCTTCTAGTTGATAGTCGAGTTTCTTTAATTTATTCATTATCCTCTCCCAAATTCAAACAAAAATACTCTTAATTACTAACTCACTATATTATTATGTGAATTAGACTAATTAAGAATTCATTAAGTTTCATAATTAGACTATGTCGTAACCCTTAAAAAAGAAATTTAGTTTATAACTAAATACGTAAGGATATCAATAAATAAAAACCAAAATATAAAATTTGGACATCTTAAAAAAAAAAAAAATTCTAAAGCTGAAAAAACAAAATCAAACTATAGAAAAACCGTAGTTGACGAAGTTCCATTCTAGTCCACTATTTTTCTTTCAATGCTCCCTGTTTGCTTATCACTTTCTCTTTCTGAACTGCTGTGTTTATGCTCTATATTGTCGTCTTATAATGGTTGTTAGTGTCCTCCAGTACTAGGCCGCTGCACCGACGGGCAGAGGGCCTCCACTTACGTTTTTCATTTTATATGTAAAACTTTTGTGAATTTCTAATTTGTCCCTGCTAAAATTATTTTTCTTCTAACAATGTCCCTATATAAGATATAAATTTACATCTTTATTCATTAAGTTAGGATCAATGTAAATTTTAAATTTCTATTTTTTATTCAAATTGTGAGATCAAAATCGAGAAAAAAAGTGGAATTTGAAAATGGTTTCCTTATTCTTTCACAACATGCCAAAGCTCCGTAAAAATAGAACAATGAAAACAAAATCAAATTATATAATTTTTTGAGGCATGTTTCTTATATATACATATATATGGTGTATACGTTTTTAATTAAAATCAAATTAATTATTACGTTTGTATTGTTATTTATATGGGGAGTTTTTATATGGAATAATTTGCTTTTGGTTTTAGCGTCAATGCTTATACTACTTCTTCTTCCCCTCTTTTGTATGAAAGTTGTTTGTAATTTTATTTATTAACAACTAAATTATACAATACTTAATGATATATGTTGACGCATCTTTCTTGTTTTATTCATTTTTCTTTCATTTGAATCAGAACTATAAAAATTTTGTTCAATTTTTTGTTCAATTTTTTAATATATTTTTGATAATATTTAAAAGTTTTTTAGGGATTATATGTCACAACCCAAATCCCGGGCCAGTAGCAAAAAAAGAATTTCACAAGTGGAAATTCATAATTTATTTTAGAAAATAAAAAAAAAAAAAGACGACAACTAGTTTACAAAAATAGTTCAAATTATAAATTCCCACAGTTTGTGATCACCACTAGACATAAACTGTTGATAATAGTAATAAAACATAAATATGCATCACATCGTCATCATCAGTGGGCATCATATATAATACAGGCTAAATCCAAAGTATGAGCCTTAAATATTATTACAAATCCAAGGTGAGTATCTAAGTAATTACCAACCACAAAACTAGGGTAAACTTCTTCTTGGATTACTCCACCCTAGAGTTACCTAAGTTGCACTGTAAATCACCTGAGAAGAGAAAGAAAGGGGTGAGCATTCACATGCTCAGTAGGAATTTCAATTATCCTTTTTGATATGAATATAATTTTTCAAACCAGCATGGTTAGCACCTTTCCAAAATCCATTTATAAAATAAGTTTGCAAAGTAATCAAAATCATAAGTAATCATGTTCATTATTGTACATATCATAA
>JXTB01000280.1:304321-324780 GCA_002914805.1 Parasponia andersonii | reverse complement strand
AGTGTGTAATAACCATGCATCAAGTATTTTAAGAAATCATGCTTTAATACTCATTTGGTATTATTCTGGGATTTACAGAAAATCGGGCAGCATAATGGCTGTATTTTCCCAAAACTAAAATTTTAAACCTGCATAAAAATCATAACAACCAATCCCAGAATAATCCAATATATCTCAATAGTTCACAAATTCACCAAATATCCAATCAAACCATTGAATTCCATGAAAATCGACATTTTCAAGAAATAGGTCATAATGCACATTTTAAATCAAAATAAGTATAAAACTTGGTAACTGAACCCCTACCTAACTAAAATAGCGATATCACGCCAATGAGTCCTCAAGGTGCTGTTGAACGATCGCTCGGAGGGTCGGAAACCAATTCCAGATCCTCGATCACTCACTTGTAAAAAATTAACTCCTCAATGGAGCTTCGAATCAACAAACAAACCTCTTTACCGAACTCCTAGCACCCAAAATAACTAGATAGACATATGATTTGACCAGTTCGGGTCTGGGCCGACACTGGACCGGTGTCATGCAAAACGAGACAAAATCTAAGCCGTTAGATATGGTTTTTTATACCGATCACCAAATATAGTCAATATATATATATATATATATATCAAACTTCACCATTTTCCGAGTACATTCCACAAATGACATCAAAAACAAAGTCTGACAGTCGAATCAAAAGTCAAACCCGAGCTCAAAAATACACAAAAATGACAACTTTTAATCCGGACAAAATGGGATCGTGTAATATATACCTAGAGAAAGCCCACAACGAGAGGATTCGAAGGCCACCAGTTTCGCGACTTTTCATCACCGGAATCCTCGCCGGTAAGCGACGAAAGCCGCGGCGGAGCTTCGCTCCTCCTCGGCAACGCGACGATCCGGTGCCTCGGAGCTTCGGCATTGACTCGGCTGGGTGGCGCGCATCGTTTGGGCTCGGTGGCGGGTGCGACGGAAAAGAAAAAGAACGAGCAGGAGAGAGAGAGAGAGAGAATCAGCGAGGGCAAGAGAGAACGAGAGAGACAGTGAGATCGGAGGGGAGTGAGAGAGAGTGAAAAATATCTTTCTTTCTTTTTTTTTTTAAAATTTTTGGTCAAAAGACCCTTTCGCCCTCTAAAAAATGAGATTTTACGTTATATACCTAAAGTTAAAGGTACATATACAAGTCAAGATATATAAAAATTTAATAATTATGGTTCTATTATGCATTTTATATTTATATTTGCATGTAGTAGGATTTTTAAATAGAAAATTTAATAATATGTGTGGGGCCCGTTCCTGAACCTTGTACCGCGAGAAGGGCCACGCGGATCGCACGTGATCTCACCATCGGCCTTTGGGTCGTCCGAATTTAGGGCAGAACCCATCACTGATCCCAAACCGTTCAGCCAGTCAGACCCCAACCACGACAGCTGGCGGTCTGAGGCCCCATGGGTCTGCTGTCTGGGAACAGCGACCCTTACCTCAACAGTCGGAGGGGTCAGAAGCCCCAGGGTCTCCATAACTGATCCCAGACGGTCCAGCCAGTCAGACCCCAACCACGACAGCTAGTGGTCTGAGGCCCCATGGGTCTGCTGTTTGGGAACAGCGACCATTACCTCAACAGTCGGAAGGGTCAGAAGCCCCAAGGGTCTTCAGACTGGATACAATGGAAAGCAGCCCCACGGTTCTAGATCCAGACAGAGCATTTAATGCATTTATGGGTAGGTGTGTGCGCAGGGACAAGCTGTCCTGACAGAACGGCGATTTACCCAAATCTTTCTGCTGACAGATTGAAGCCGTAGGAGGCGGCGAAAATCCAGCCACGGTAACACAAAAGAGATCACAGAAATATCGGCCCGTCACGGCTAAAAAAAATCTTGAGGTAAAAGGTACTCATTATTTTTTCCAGAGATAGAGAACCATGCTATTCACTATCTCAGGAATACATATATTGAAGCTATGCATTCTCGAGAGGGGCATGTCCGCACAAAAAGCTGATATATATAAAAGTCTGTGAGCAACAAGAAAACAGACAGAGAGAAATCCATAGANTCCTTGCTACCATACACAAAGATAAACCATTGACTTAAGCATCGGAGAGTCTTTGCAGGTAGCCACCCCCGCCTCTCCGATTTTGCTTGGAGTTCAGAGAGCTTTGAGATAGCAAGGACACGTGAACAGTTAGAGAATCCAGCGTCAACAGTAGGAGACACGTGGACGACTGGTGAGAAACCGCTCCAACAATATGGTTTTGCATTTCAATCTTTTATTTTTTGGCATTTTATACCATTATGAAATTTAAGATTTTTTTTAAAACTATTACTATTTAAGAAAAAAAACTTCTTATTTCTTTCGTCTCACTACAAAAATGTCCTGGGTCTATGACTGGCTGCACTTCCCTTGTAAGGTACTACGTGACGATCATTTAAGTCCACCAACATCAGGTGTTTTGGGAAAGCAAGGTGTCCTCTCATTTAATAAATCTTATTTCAAGTTTATATGATACGACTTTCTTCTATCAAGTCTTTCTTCCATTCACGTAACTATATTGCAAAAACAACATTCAATCAAAAGCCTTATTGTCGAGAGTTGTCATCACGTGTAGGTGTCATGGCTAATTTGGACGCTCAGAAGAAACAATGCGACTTGGCCATTCCCTTTAGCTTAAGTACTGGGCTACTAGACTATAAATCGTGGGTTAAGCCAAGAAATATGGAATCTGCTCCAAAATTTCTTCTATGACTTCATTTGCTTCTAATTTGTAAATTGTCCTCAAAATTGCCATTATTCTCCTATTGAAGAAAAAAAAAAAAAGCTAAAAATAACAAATAAAAGTGACTAACAAAAATAAAATTAAAGGATAAAAATATGGATAATATTTTTATCAATGGTGTGCCTCTCATCAGCTACCAGCTGTGGTCTACTACAGTGCCATATACTCGATTATAGGAACTTTAATGTTCAAGAAGGTAACTAAAACCTATGAGCAGTACATACTTTGCAACTGAAAATGCGAACAACGACTAAAAAGATTCTTTTCTTCTCTGCAATGTAAGTTTAGAGACTATTGGGTAGCGAGAAAAAAAAAAAAAGAGGAGGAATATTTACAATAGTCTCTAACTTCGTTCACAAGCTGAGTTCTTTCGTTGACGAGCAGGAAAGGCTTCAACATTCCTGGCCTTGTCTTCACCTGTCAATGGAGCAGATCGATTGATACTTCCACTAGCAGCAATCTCAAAATCTAAGCGGCCTGAATGAAACGTGAGAGTGTGTCTATTCCTGAGAAAAGATACAGAGAAACATCGTTAATCTTTATATATCTATAAAACAGTACCATGTTGTAGAACTAAAGGAAAAATATAGAATAGAAATGAGACGAAAGTAGAAGAACAAGATACAAGAGAGAACTTTCATATTATGAACCCTTTTTTGGTACATACAGTACTTGAACCGAAAGCCGTATATATATAGGCCAAGGAACATAATGTGGGAAAGACAAAATTTAGGAGTTACAATATACAAATATAATGTACGACGTATTAAGATTAAAGCCAACTCTTATGAAAAACGACCCTGCTTTTCCAGGCAAGAAAGACAACAAGGTATGAATCTTCCAAAACTACTTTGCATCAAAAGAATCAAGTGATAGATAAAATAAAAATAATGATAATATAGGAAGAAAGTTAAAAGGTTTAATAGTAATAACAATAATGATAATATAGGAAAGAGTTAACACAATAACACCTGCTCCTCGCTCATGTTAGGTGCTTGAAGGAGCCTTTGGTTTGCGTTCAGTTGTTCGATGTAAGACTTATAATCGAAAGAAGAAGTAGCTTCTATACCAGATGAGTCAGAGGAAAGCTCGCCACTGTTGTTGTTTGTAACCTGTTTGGTTTGAGACTCTTCAGAAGCAGAGTCTGTTTCTGAACCAGAGGATTCTCCACCATTGTTGTTGTTCGGATCCATTTTCTTTTCTTTCTTTTCTTCTTCTTCTTCTTCTTCTTCCTCTCTCTCTCTCTCTCTCTGTATTCTGAATTGTATATGATTATCTCGAAAATTAAACCTAGATGAAATCTTACTCCAAATATGGTTCTTGAGCTATATATACGTGTTTATTATATCTACTATACTACGTACTTTTCAAGTTGATATATTGTAGAGAAAGAGAAAACAGAGAAGAGAAATACAGTTATAATGAGCTGAGCTGTCCAAGATGAGAACAATCCTTTGATCAAGTTTGACGCCAATCACAGAGGACAATGCATATCCTCTCACTCTTTCACCTACCATATTCTTCCACGTCATATTTTTGGAAAGTTAGTAGTATTTTGAGGTTGTCTCACTTGAGCTGTCAAAATACTATTGGAGTAACAGGAAGTGAGACAGCCTCAAAGAGACATCGGATCTTTTACCAGACCAGACTGAAAAACGGAGGATTTTGACGAAATTCAGTTCCCTAATTCGATTATAATTTGTAGCAGTGAGACGTCGGTTATAATTTGTAGGAGTAAGGAAAAATATCAACGCGTGATGAAGGTTCATATAGTGTAATGGTTTGCAAGATATAAATTTTCCTATTACTAGTGGGTTTTTTTTTTTTAAAAAATAAAAAAATAAGAAATTAAAAATTTACATTTGTTGATGATATGCTATTCTCATATTCCTCCTAAAATCCATACTTAGTACTAAAATCGTTTTTATTTTTTATTTTTTATTTTTAACAATGGACTAAGAAAAATAGAAAAAAGAGAAAAGAAACCTATAAAACTTTTACAATAGCCTCTCATTTCTTTCACAGTCAGAGTTTCTTCAAGGGATCAAAACTTGAATGTTCAACTTTGTCCCCAGCAGCCATATTCTCCCCTGGATTAACCCAAACCCAGCCCATAGAGTCAGAATCATTAGTTTCCACTTGCTCATGGCTGCTACTACTTGTAGATTCTTTTACAACATGAGTAGATTCCTCGCAAAATATGGAAGCAGGTTCACCATTTGCTTGGCATACTTGATTGTATTGTTGGACTAGAGGCATTGTTGGGATAGTTCTTGAATAAGGGTAGTATTGTTGCTGGTGGTGTTGTTGTTGTTGAATAAGAGTGGAATCACTAGCTTTCTCCTGCTCGTAGTTGTTACTAATTGTAGCGTCCTCAAAGCCCGAGTAATTAGTCGAAAATTGGTTTTCATTGCAGCCACCTACTAGGATTAATTGAGGGAGTGGATGAGAGGCACCTCCTGATCCATTGTCATTAGCACGTGAAGAAACTGGATTGTGATATTCAATTTGGGATGTTGCTTCTGTCACAACATGAGTAGAATCCTTGTAAAGCATGGAAGGTTCCACAGTAGTTTGGTATACTTGATTGTACTGTTGGATTATTGAGCATTGGCCTGACTGGTCAGGCAAATGAGACACTTCTGGGTATACTTGATTGTACTGTTGGTTTATAAGGAATTGGCCTGATTGGTCAGGCAAATGAGACAATTCTGAGTAGTATTGTTGTTGTTGTTGTTGTTGAACAGAGCTGATATTTGGGTAAGTATGATTGTAACCGAAGGGACTATTACTGGTGTTGGCCATGTTGTGAAAATTTGAAGAGAAGTAAAGAGATTGCTGAGTATCATTATATTTGTAGGAACAATAATTACCAGGAGCAGCTGTAACATTCATGGCCTCCTCTTTAACTCTCAATGAAAGATGACCCATTGTATTTGTTGGAATGTTTCTTGAATAAGCAAGGTAATGTTGTTGCTTTTGTTGTTGCTGTTGTAGTTTAGCGGAGTTGATGTTTAGCTTACTTTTATTGTAACCAAAAGAACTAGCAGTACTGCCACTAGTACTAGCCATGTTGTGGACATTTGAAGGAAAGTAAAGAGATTGTTGAGTTGGAAAGGGGCTTTTGCACATTTGCAAGAACCGGGGTTCACACTCTAGTAGCTTACTAAAGGGTCTCTCAAAAGCACCTGAAGGAAATTGGAGAGAGTGTATCCTGAGAGAAGATAAAGAGAAGCATTATATATGAATGTCTAATAATATTAAAAAAAGAACATACTACATTATGATGATGTGTGTGTGACAGTCCTTAATGAGATTTTCAAAATTCAAATAATTATAGTACAAAAAAATCCAAATAAGTATAATTATAAAATTACTTGCAAGTTTTAGCTTGACCATCAGTGAAATCTGGAGCTAAATCCCAAAGAGTATGCCTCATTGGCAGTGGATATATTTCCTTGCAAAACAAAGGTGGCCGGCTTAACTGCACCAATGATCACGTTTATTTAACAAATTAATGAGAGACTTGTGCCCAAAAATCTTTATCCAATAATAACAATAAAAGAAAATACATTAATATAGATTATCTATATAAAACATACCTCAACTTCAAAAATAATAGACCCGCTTTCTTCAAGGAAAAGTCTCATTCCCACAATACTCTCCCACTGTATCTCAATCTTGCTCTTCAAGCCCCTCTCTAGAATTTCCCACACTAGTCTTCTTTTACCAAAGTAAATTTTTGCAACCAAGTCTTTGCTATTTTGAGCCACTCTCTGCAGACAAATTTATTAAATAACAAATCCTCTTGTACAAAAAGGTCTAAAGTATTTAGGTATTAAAATTTGGAAAAAAAAAAACGAAAGAAAAAGAAACAGAGAATGACCTTCCATGTGCCAATTCTGATGAATGAAGCATCGACGTGAGAAGGCTTATCATCAGAATCTGTGGTCTTATGATTATTAATCTGCTGATCAGTTCGGAACTGGCCACGGTTGGGTGTTCGTTGAAGATATAGCCTTTTGTTAAGTTTGCCCAATAATGGTTGGTTATTTACGTTATGCTTTAAACCTAATGAAGGTGTCCTCAGGAGTTTTGCAATCCTCTCCTTCTACAAAGTAAATAAATAATGAAAAAACAAAGTGTTTGGCCTTAACAAAAATTGTCAAATTGAGTGTTAATAAATTGAAAAAAAAAGGACCACGGACGTATGATTAAAAATACTAAAAGCCAGTACTCTATATTTAACAAAAGTGTTTCGCCTCAATAAAAGTTGCCAAAGTGAGTGTTAATAAATGAAAAATTAAAAAGGAAAAAAATAAGGTCATCAACGTATGATCAAAAAGACTAAAAGCCAATATTATCTATATGAAAAATGACACTTTCATCAAAAGTCAAAACAAAAACGATTAACGTAAAGTACCTGCTGCTTGGCCTTGATAGGAGTTTGACGGAGCCTTTGGTTTGCAAGCTCTCGAATATGGGACTGATCATTACCACCATTGTTGCTGTTATTGCTCGGATCCATATCCATATTTTCTTTTAGGTGATAAACGATAATCCCAGATGGAGTCTCCCTCCGAATACACTTTTGGAGCTTTATACCTGCATATATATGTTTATTTGTGTAACGTACACTTGGATATATATATATATATATATATATATATATAAGTCTTCAAAACTTACAAGTAGTAGTAGGTAATAATATATGAAATAGAATAGTGAGTGAGCTATCTACCAAAAAGGACTCCTTGGCCAAGTCCAGAGAAAGACTAATACATGTATACTATGTGGCTCACTCTGCGATGTGTCATGTTTTGAAAAATAGGAATATATTTATTAGTGTTTCATCATGAGTGAAATACCCAGAGAGTTTATGAAAAATAGAACTCTTTCTTTTCATTAAGAAACGAAGAAGAAACTAAAAAGAATAAAACGCAACCACTAATGACAAGCAGCAAATGGCTAATGAGTTTTGGTAACATTAAGAATCAAAGTAAAGAGAAGAAACCAGTCAATAATCTGCCAACAATTAAAGTATCTGTTTCTCACTCTAAGTAATGAAAAAGATTAAAGCCGACTCTTATAATGAAAAACGACCCTGCTTTTTCATGCAAGAAAGACAGTACCAATGTATGAATCTTCCAAAACTCCGTACTTTGCATTAAAAGAATCACGTTGTATATAGATAAGAAAACAATAATAATAATATAAGAAGAAAGTTAAAGATTTAATAGTAATGTCATAACAATAATGATAATATAGGAAAGATTTAACACCTGCTCCTCGGTCATGATCATAGTGCTTGAGCCTTGAAGGAGCCTTTGGTTTTTGACCAGTTGTTCGATATAAGAGTCATAATCGGAAGCAGAAGCTGTTTCCGTACCAGCTGAGCCAGGGGAAAGACCTGATAACTCTATTTTATAGAGTTGTGTGTGTCTTTAAATTGTTAAATTTATCGGTCTTGGAGAGGTTTTAGTTTAGTTTTTGGTTTTATTTAATCTGAGTCTTTAGATTTAATTTTATTGAACTTTAGCTATATGTTGAATTTAGTATTAGTTTATTTATCTATTGTTTAGATTTAATTTATGTACTTAAATTATTTTGTTTTGTATTTAACTGATTTCATTTAAATTTAAATTAAAAAAAAAGAAAGAAATTCGGCTGGAAAAGGAACATATTCGCGAGTGGAGGAGGAGAATTATTCGCGTTTTCAGCCGTTAGATCAGGATACCTCATGATCGGTCGAGCGCTTGTTGTTCATGCGTGGGCAGAGAGAGTGGAACAGCTAGCAGACAGGTGGGGCCGAGGACGATGCTAGCGCGGACATGTTTTCCAAGCATGTCTCACCAGATGCTGTGCAAAGCCCGTACACCCGGTTTTTTTTCCAGTTATAAAATGCCACGTCAGCTTCTTTGACTCTCCTTTTAAACGGCTCAATGAAAAATGAGATAAGTACGGAGCTCACCACATTGAGTCTCATGGAATAATACGCCTAGTGTCATAATTTGAATGGAACTGCGAATCAAAGTGAGAGACAGAGATTGAACAGAGATAGACACGTCACTTTATCATTTATATTGAATTCATGTAAAACTCAAACACTCTTTCCTCGGTTATAAAAGGATTATAAGAGATAAAATAAAAACACACTATCAAAGAGAAAAAGTCGGTGAGAGAAACACAGGCAGTGGAACGGAGCTTCTTCATAATAAAATATTGTTTAGAGATTTGAAGTGTCCTTTGGGATGGACAGCCAAACCTCTTTAGCGTTGGCTTGCCGCTTACGTTAGGAGCCTTCACACATTTGATAAAACATTTGATAAAGTAGCCAAATTTAATTTCTCCGTATACAATTTATTTTATGGGAATTTCCTATAAACAAGCTTTCCGGTTTAGTGTTTTTTTTTATAGTTTGTTTATTTGTGGGTTCTTTTTATTATTAGTATTAAGATTGTTAGCAAGACACTTTTTTTTGTGGTTTTGAATGTTTTATGTGAAAGAGGCTAAGGTATATATGGGATTTGAGTTTTAGGAAAATTTATCAATAAGTAGTATCGACGGAAAGTTATTGGTTTGAGTGAAAATTCGAAGGGAAGAAATATTTATAAGTCTGAGCTTGATTAGATTCCTCATTAGTTGGCTATTTGAAACAGTGTTTATACAGTTTTCATATGTCAATTTGTCGTCAAAAAATTAGAATATTTGACTTTTATGAGCATGGTCAAATTTGGTTCCATCATCTGTAGAACTTTAAAAAGTAGCGCCCCAACACCAATTTCGGGGAGTTTTCATACCTCAGTGCCAAAAATGGGGCTGTGGTACCACCGTCTACATCCTAGATCAGATCAACTTAACTTTTTGACGATCTAAGAATCTAGATTCGACTTGCTTTAAGTTTGTATAAACCATCTCTTTAAAACTCTACCTTTAGGATTGAAAAATGCACATGGGATAGGAAGAAAAAGAGGGAGGCAACCATAAAAAAAGAGGAAGAAGAAGAATACAAGCTCCAATTCTCTATTTCCTGATTTACTCCACAACATCAACACTACCATTTGTTCCTACCATCTTTTCTTCATTTTTTTTGTGAGATTTCCTTTGTGTTTTTTATATTTAGAGAGTAGTGTAATTGAGAGTAAATCCTAGAGAGAGGATTTAGGGGAGCAAGAGCGAAACTTAGAAGAAGATCTTGACATTCTCTTTGAACACTTTCATGCTTTTCTAAGGGTGAATTCTATAACTTTTCTTTCTTTGATTTTGTATTTCTTGAATTCATTGGATTATAATGTCATTATTCTTAATTTATATTATGAAATAAATATTTTTTTCTGTAGTTTTATTATGTGAACCAACCTAGTATCTTGTGTTTGTTTATTTCTTTCCTATTTCATTAATCAAATCCATTGTTGAGTTATTTGTTTTACATTATGTTTATTGTTTCTATTTAATTGATCACTAAATAGATTGCTTAGTGAAATTTATATGAGCATACAAAGGAGATCAGAAATTTGGACTTAGGTAAAACAACATAAGATTACCTAATTTTGGGTAAGTTTACATAAGATAGAAATATACTTATGTGACTTGTGCAATCTCTTCAAGAATCACTAAACTTAATAAATCTAGTCAATTTATGTTAAGAGTAACATATTAATAGGTCTAACTATTTTCACTTATATCTTAGTACTGAGTTTGTGAATACATTCAAAGTCTCGGTTGATAACTCTAGTAGATTAATTAATATAGGAGAGAAATTATGAAATAGCATGATAAGAGAATGGTTGGGGAATTTGTAAACCTAGACATTTTTCTTATTACTTGTTTTCATTCATTTTGTATACTAGTTTAGTTATTTATTTTATTTCTTCAAAATCTATATTTCGGTTGTTTGAATAAAATTAGAATTGAGATAATTTTAATATTTAATTTAGACTTAGTAATTAATCCTTGTGAGTTCGACACTCTAATTCTTAAATCTATATTACTTGTGACCTTGTGCACTTACACGAGAGCATATGAATATACTTTATAGTTACACGTTCTAGCCAACACTTTGGAAAAATCGATCTCCTAACATGCAACTCCGATGATACAGACTCTTCACAAGCAGAGGAAAGGCCACCATTGTTGTTGTTGTTTTCAATAATCTGCCATTAAAGAACGGGGCTTCTAGAGTTTTTCTCAAAAATAAAAATAATAACAAAAATATGATACTATAAAATAATACAACCTTTGTACGGTATACAAATGGTACTTTTGAAAAGTATCATGTCTCCTTTAAAAAAAAAAAAGTATCATGTCAAATAAGCAGTGGCAATATCGTAAAAATTTCAATCTTTCTTAAGAATGTTTTATTTTAAAAAAAATACAAAAGGTCAATGAGTACGTTGGCCTAATAGCTGATGGGCCTCTTTCACTTTCAGCTGGCTCAATAGCTAATGGGCGTCCTTCACTTTAACCTTTTAACTTACAGGTTTGAGACTCACCTAAACTCGATTTTGTTTTTTGTTTTTTTCCCTCGCTTTTATCTACACTAACTTATTTCTCCTTAAGGAAGTACTAACCTATCTTTTTCTTTTTTCTTTTCCCTCTTCTGGGTATAATGCTTTTTTTCCCCCTCTTTCCTATTGTTTACTTTTCTTATTAGTAAAAAATTGGGTTATTAGTTACGAATTTAATGTTGCTCACTTTGGTTACAGGTTATTAATTATTTTTTCCTTTCACTTTTATCTACACTAACTTTTTTTCCCTTTATTCTTTTCAAGGAAGTGCTAACCTATTTTTTTCTTTTTTCTTTTCCCTCTTTTAAGTATAATGATTTTATTTTTCCTTCTTTCCTATTGCTTACTTTTCTTATTAGTAACAAATTGGGTTACTAGTTACTAATAATCAATTTGATTACTAGTTATTAATTTCTTTTTTTTTTTCCCTCCATAACTAATATGATTATTAGTTACATTGGTTAGTTATTACTAATTTAGTTACTAATTTCTCTAATTTTTTTAATTAATTTGATAACTAGTTACTATAATTACTAATTATTAATTTTGTTAATAATATTACTATTTACAAAACTTGGCTAATACAATACTTATTACCAGTAACTAATAACTAATTTGGTTACTAGTTATCAATTTTGTTATTTTTTAAAAATATTTCCTTAATTAATTTGTTTATTAATCAATAGTTACTCATACTAGTAACTAATTTGATTACATAGTTACTAGTTTCTTAATTATTGGTTACTCGCGTTATCAATTATCAATATTATTATAACAAGACTAGTTGTTAATAGCCAATTTAATTATTTGTTTCCATACTAGTAGTTATTTACAAAGACTACTGACTTGTTACTAGTTATTAATAATCAGTTTTGTTATCAATTATAAATTTAGGTATCAAGATTAGCTACTAATAACTAATAACTAATTTGGTCACTAGTTACCAGTTTGAAGTTTTTTTTCTCTTCCTAATATTAATCCGGTTACTAGTACCAGTAACTAATTTGATCAGTGGTTACTAGTCGAGTCACCGATTATCAATTGAGCTATAATAAGACTAGTTACTAATAATCAATTTAATTATTGATATCCAAACTAGTAGCTATTTACAAGGATTAGTGACTCATTACTGGTTATTAATAACCAATTTGGTCGTCAATTATAATTTTGGTGACTAATAAATTAGTGGTTACTAGTTATAAAATAATCGATTCTTACATCACTAAATAATGTTATAATTCACTTGCACAGTCAAAATTTTTTGCCTCTAACTAATTATGATCCCAAATGGTATAACTGAAGCACAAATACAAACACTTAGATATTATTCACAGAAAATCGAGTCAAATTGTGATCCTTTACAAACTTCGGCATATATGAGATTGATTTCTTGGGCCATAAACTTGTTCATATTATGCAATTTGATAGGTCACGAATGTACAGTGTGTATCTAAATGGCGATAGTATTTTAAGGCAAAGTCAAAATGGGTAAATTCGAGGGGTGCTTTAGGCGTGAGATGGGGATGTATGTTAGAAGAACTGACGTAAAATTGATAGTTTGATATTCAATTGTGCTTTTGCAAGTATTCAAATACTGATTTAAAAAAATGAAAAATAAACTTAGAAAAAGATATTCTACCATATTTTTAATGGCTTAAAGCATTGCCCATAGAGGACCCTTTACGCTTCTCTTTCACAACTTTCATAAACCAAATTCAATACTTGAAACTTGAGACCTTTCCAGATGAGTCAAGAGCTTCATGGGTTCGATATGACTGTTCAAGAAAATATCTTCCAATGCGTTCATAGATCCAGTTGGATTAATTGAACTAACTTCGCCGACAACTCGAACTCGAAGCTTGAAAGAACAGAGGTATCATCCATGGTGGAAGATGAAGAAGAAGACTGAGAGAAATCGATAGAGATTGAGGCGAAAACGAAGTGCGTTGGGCTTGCTAGGATAGTGTCCAAGGAGATGCGGGCGGTGAGGGTTTCGTCAAGGAAGACACAAATTTGAGCGAGAGAGAGGGAAAAGAAGATAGATGGTATTTTCTGAAAGTTACCGTATGTAAATAATATTTTAGTACAATACCGTATTTTTGACATTACTTTTAAAAGGGCCATGTATTCCCTAATTTGCTCTTAACGAATTTGTCTACTTATTCTGAAAATGGAAAAATGACATTTTTGTGAAGAAAGACACCAAATGCTAAGACAATGAATCTCGTAGACTTAGAACCAAAAAAAAAGGGCTAACGATGGTTGGCAACTTCTATAGACTCTTTAGAAGCAAAGGAAATAAGGCTAACGATATTATCGTCGTTGTTGTTTGTAACTTGTGTGACAATACGAGACTCTTCAAAAGTAGATTTTGTCTCTAAAGCAAACGAAATATCCTATTGTTGTTGCTCGAATCCCCCTGATGCTAATTGGGTATTTGTTGAGGGTATAGCTATTGGTTTTTATACATATATTGGAATTATATCAAACATATATGTAGCAGAATAAATATTAAATATCTTAAATGACACATACTTTCGCAACTAATATAATTACAAGATGTAGATACTAATATATATCAATTCATGTGAGTTCATGAGAAACACCTAGAAGTGTTTTCCAATTTTGAGCTTTTCAAGAATCCGTTTTCAAGACAGTGAACCTCGTAACTTTTATATTTCTCTTTTATTATCTAAAGATTCCAATCAAACCCGTTGTTTGGGCACCTTACTTGAATCTCAATGAGCGATGAATGAGATAAATTTTCTTCTCCTCTTACTATGGCCGAAATTCTTTCTTTCTCACTCTCTCTATGTGTCTCATATAGAAGAATGATGTTCTATATATCAAGCAATTACTGAATTGACTCAACTAAAAGGGAGATTGTTTCTTTTTATATGAGATTGTGTATTAGACTCTAATGAGCCTATTGGACTCAACTAATAAGGTTGTTCAACGAGATTATTTTGTAAGCAATTACTGAACTGACTCAACTAAAAGGGAGTTTGTTTCTTTTTATATGAGATTGTGTATTAGACTCTAATGAGCCTATTGGACTCAACTAATAAGCTTGTTCAACGAGATTATTTTGTGAGCTAGGTAGAAGAAGGACATAATGGGTCAAAATACTCTAAGTTCCAATAGTGTTAGATAAATATTATAATAAACTCTTATATGATATTTATCAAAATACTATTAATATTAGAGACACTCCACTAACAAGGCTTTGTGAAGCCCATAATCAACATAATCAACCAATCTATTTAGCATGTACTATATATACTAATAGTATTTATCCCTAATGCAATATGGTACTAGAAAGATGAAATTACCGTATTAACTTTGTAGTATCTATTTATTTTTGAGTTACCATTTTTTATCTATTGGATATAATATGACTATTGTATTTCATATTTGCCAAATATATACGTAGTCAATTCACTAATTCACATAGTGAATTCCAGGACTTCTGTTTTAATTATAATTACATATCCATGAAAAGCCTCAAAATGACACTATATACATGGTGTCCAAAACTATAAAGTATAGCTGTCACTTCTAAAATCATAAGAGATAATAGTTTGAATTAAAGTAAACTATAATAGTGTTAAGTTAGTGATAATAGAATATTGATTTACGACTCTTAATCTCAATATCTGTATCACTTCGTCTAGTTTAATACATCTATAACATACTTATGATATATTAGCATTTCTATCCAAAGTTATACACTTTATTGATTAGAGATTTTTTTAATTCCGTTAAAATAAATAACATTATATTCTACAACATATTAAAGTGTTTCATCTTTAATAGTGAAATATAAACCTTTAATTTAGATATAATAAAATAAAAAATAGTGTTTCTCACTAATTATTTCGTCTTGGAATCATTCATTTATTTTACCATCACATAATGAATATTTGTTGATTTTTACATAGCATAAAATCCAAAGTATCATAATATACATTAAACATAAATTTAAATAATAAATAAAATATGATATTTATTAATATCATATAGACAATACTTCAATCATTTACTATATTGTTTTATAAAAGTAACTCTAAACTAAAATTGCCTTTTAGTGCATTTCCCAGCAATAGTCTCGTGTTAGGCTCCTCCAGTGAAGACTCGTCATCTATTTGAAGTTTTACACCTATATAGGAGGTGTCTTTAGGAGTATTTCATTCATTTCTTTCTGAAGAAAAAAAAAAAAAAAGAAAAAAGAAAGAAAGATATAGAAGGTCTATGAGTTTTGGTAACACTATCAATCAAAGAAAAGAGTAACCGAAAAAAAAAAATGAAAAACCAGTTGGACTGCAAGAAAAAAACGAAAAACAGATCGGACCAACTATTATTCGAAAATCAATCATCCTGTTTCTCACTCTTAATAATGAAAAGCGATTAAAGCCAAATCTTGTGAAAAAACGACATTTTTCATGCAAGAAAGACACCAATACAAGAATCTTCCAAAACTAGAGGCATATTGGAAACATCCGTCAATAGTCATGGCTAACTAGTTTGTTAATCCACCCTTATTCGAAAAATCAATCATCTGCCATTAAAGAATATCTGTCTCTCATAGAAAAAAGTCACCGACATATCAATCTTCCAAAATAACTTTGCATTAAAAGAATGAATTCATATACATTTAAGCAGCAAAAGAAAAATAAAGACTTAAGTACCTACTTCTTGGGCGTGATAGGCGTTTGAAGAAGCCTTTGATTTGCCAGTTCTGTGATACGATCAGACTCTTCAGATGAAGCAGAGGAAGGGCCACCCGTATTGTCATTCTTGTTTTCAACTTAGAGACTTTTCCGAAGCAAAGTCTGTTTCTAAAGCAGACGAGACGTGTGAAGTAATTAAGTAATTTTATTTCAAGGTATTAAGTTAATTTTTATTTTCAGATTTAATTAAATAAAAATCTGAAATATTATATTGGAATTGAATTTGGTCAATATAAAGTCAATGTGCATTTGGGGTAAAACTGAAAAAAGAATTACAAATTAGGAATAAAAATATAATTAAGGAAGGACTAAAGTGAAAGAATCTTTTTAAAATTTATGGTCAAAGTGAAATTTCAAGAAGATTTTTCAGTCAAACTAGAGACTGACACGTGTCCCATTATCTATAGTTTCAAAAATTGCATTTTAATCCCCCAAATTTTTCTTCCTTTTCCCAAAAGGTCCCCAGCCAAAACGAAAATCTGCTCCATTATTACTGTTCACGTGCGAGCTCCTCCGGCCACCAAACAGCTCGATGTGCCAGCTCCTATGACCAAGAGGTGCTGACGGCCAACCCCACCGTGAACCGCCTCCCCTCGCCGGAACTACGGCCATTTGAAGATCGTGTCATTGGAATGGTTTTCGCCCACCGTTTCTTCCTTTGACGTCCGATCAACTCGTCGTTGCCGCCGTTCAACTCATCTCGATAATAGCTTTCATTTCCAACCACCCATGACTTTTAACTGGGCTCCGATCAGAAACTAGTTACTATAGCAATTTAATAATATTAAATTTTGTGGTATTTTTCAAATTATTTTGGAATTAAGTTATTTTGCCCAAGAAAATTATTCCACGTAAAATAGGAGATTAAAACATGAAATCTCATGATTTTGAAGTATTGAAACAGAGTTTGGAAGTGCATTAATTATCGATATGAAAAAGTGGTATTTTTCTAATTATTTTCAAAATGTTGTATTTTTATAATTTTTGAAAATTTTAACTATTTAATGTTCAGGACCTCGAAACTGAGTTCTGACTTAGAATTTAGACTCAGTGAGATCGGGACATGAATTTTGATATAAAATATCACTATCTTCTAAAATGGCACGAAAATTGAGAAAATATCTCGTGAATTGTACCATTGGGTGCCACGAGTCAGTTCCGCACTAGACCCCGTTTTCGACAAACTTCATGTCTTATCCAACGTTTTTGGGTATTCTTAATTCAGTGGTGATTTCTGTTTCTCAAGTTTGGAAATTCACTTTTTCAAGTGAACGTGTTGGGATCTGGAAACGACCGTTTGAATAACCAGCTGATCAATAGAGGATTTTTCTAGCGTCGTTAGCGCAACATAATTACTATTTCGAGGCAAGAGATTCAATGGCCATGTTTTCTATTATTTCTAATAAAAATTAGAATATGTTGCGAAAAATGAAATTTCATGAATTTATTTTATTAAATTATTTGAATAACTATTTTAACGAATTGTAAATTTGTGGAATATTGTGGACTGTTCTAAATATTTTTAAGTATGATTTTGTACAAGTTTTGAAATTAGGATTTGGTTAGACCATAGGAACCGTATTTTTGGATTTTTAAGTATAAAATGGATTTCTATTTAAAAATCAGAGCACATTTAGAATGTTAAACCATTGCATGGTTGTTTGAGACTCCATATATTACACACTTCATATAATCATGCATGAGAGTCATCTTAGGCATTACGGTATTGTAATAGGCAGATTAATATACCTGTCTTCGGTGAGAGCCCATAAACCTACGCGGGATTTGTTTTCTAGCTCAATAGGATTAGACACATAGGTATCTCTCCAGTTTTTAGAGATAGATGTCAGGTATGAGCACTCAATACATGTAGTATAAGTTGCTTTAGTCATGATGACTTGGTGAGAGCTTATGTGAGATGTTGATTTATGTGATGTGCATTATATTTGTTTTATTATGATTTTCAGTATGTTTAACCTTGATACCTGGTTTGGTCTTTAGCATGACTTTCTGTAATGGTTTTCTAGTTATGTTTTGAACACTTAATATTTATTAAAATACTTTCTAGTTCTACTAATCATGGAGATGTTTTGAGAATTATAAAAAAGCTTTCTCAAAAAAGGTAATTGGGTAACCTATTAGGTATTTATATTCACCCTCTATTTTCTTCATAGGTGGTGTCTAGTGTGATATTGACGACCAACAAACGGATTAAGAGGCTATCTTTTACTTGTAGTTCATGACTTGGTAATGCTAGGAATATGGATTTAAGGCTTGTGTCTATATCTCGTTAAATAAATGGATTATGTTAGCACTCGAACTAAGTATGCTATTTTGAATATGTCTGTAAATTATATATACCATACTAGTTGATGTTGAGGTATGAATGATGATGCTCGATTAACTATATGGATTTGGTTTTTCTAATAATTATTCAGTCTATATTTATCAGTGACTATAAACTGTGGGATAGGTTTACTGATTGGAATTCCAAATATTTTTATTAATCATGCTATTTTAAAAATTCAAAACTCTTTAAACTTTTTCTTTATAAATTAAGGAATTTCTAATTCTAACGAAAATCTCCTTCTGTTATTGCCCTGGAATTTAGGTCGTGACAAGATGCCGTCACTGTTGTTGCTCATATCCATATCCATCTCCAGTGTTTTGTTTCTTTCTTTTCTTTTCATATCTTTCCGTAGATTCTTTTAAATGATTATATCTAAAACCTAGATCAATTCTCACTCCAAATATGTTTGTTTAGCTTTATAAATATATATATATATATATATATGCGGTGACCGAGCCAGAAATTAATTTTTGGGAGCGTATTTTAAATTTTTTTTAACTCATTTTGAAACACATTAGTCAACATAGACCAATATAAAATTAAAAAGGGTATCTAAAGTGAGGTAAAAAATTTTTTATCCAAAATGTGTTTAAAATTTAGTATTTCAAAATTATATAAAGTAAAATTTAGAAATTTAAAAAGAATTAGGGGGTAATATTAAGGATATTATTAATTTTTTTTTTGATAAAAATAGGACAAAAACTGTAATTATAAAAGTTTGGGAGGTAAATAAAGGATAAAAATGAAATTTTAAGATAAAATTAATGTGAAAAATATAATTTTTTTTAAAAAGGTGGCCCCTCCGGAGCATGCTGTGGCTCCATTTTTGAATATATGTATTTAAACTATGCTACGTACTTGTCAATACGATATATATCATCCGGAGAGAGAAAACAACAGAGGAGAGAAATACATAGTTATACAGACAGAGCAAGACTCTTCGACCAAGTTGATGCCATTGAAGAGTGCATAATATCCTATGTGGCCCTGTCATGTTCTGTCGCGTCATGTTTTTTTGAAAGTAATAGTCAACTTGAAAAATGGTGGATTTGTGGCAAAGTTAAGAAAATATAGAACCTCTTATTTGGTAGGCTCCATTTCGATCCTGGGTTTTGCCGAGGAAAAAAAATAGTAAGAAAAAGAAAAGAAGAAAAGATAAAAAATATTTTTCTAAACTTCTATGAAATAGTTTTTTGAACTTTTATTTCGCAATCTTTCTGTAGTTATTCTATATTCTCCAAATTTACACAAAATATTTCTTCCAAATTTTAAAACATTTTGTTCCTTATTTCTTTTTAGAATGTGACATGAGAAAATGAAATCCCTCCAAATTTGTTTAATTTTATTCCTAAAATCTGAGTTCCAATCTGGTATTATAAAAGTAACCAACTTTTATTTGGTACAAATAAAAGTGAAATTCGGTTATAAATTGCTTAGTTATGTTTTTTTTATTCCTCTCTTCAATTGTTTGATCGACACTTATTTTTTTTTTTCTCTTTCAAAAATTTTAATGACAAATATTAAAAGCTTGCGCTACTTTAATTAATAAGCACTAGACGACTTCAATACAACTCTATAATAAGTTTTTAAAATTGACACGGATCTTTAGTTACTTAAGTACTCAACTATCTTGTATTAGTAACATGATTAAAAAGTGTCTATTTGCACCTCAAGGTAGCAACTTATTAGAGTCAGACATTAGTCAATCGTCTTCTTGACTGATTCTAACGATACTTCAATCTATAAAAAAAAAATGTAGTATCTCTTATCAACCTTACTTTGAATCGCCCGATACCTTGAATTTAAAAAAATTAATAACTTAGTAAATAAGAACCAACATCAGTTGATTTGGGATGATATTAGTTAAGGATGACAAGTGTTATGCGGTCTAAAATCCTAAGGTCGTATAAGGATTAGATGTGACCTCTTCCGTGATGGTTATATGCGACCTCTTCCACAGATTTTGTTCGACCTTCTCCGTGCAGTTTGCCTTGACAAACAGGAAACCTATAAGGAGAAGGAAACACGTAAATGCCATAAAGGAAACCTACAAGAAGAGGGAGACAAGTAAACGCTATGGAAGAAACCTACAAGGAAAGGGA
>JXTB01000280.1:231027-293559 GCA_002914805.1 Parasponia andersonii | reverse complement strand
AGTTGACGTAGTTTGTGATGATAATTGTTGAGGATATATAGAAAACCAATGGTGGATTTGTATGAGATTGCATGGCCAAATCTGACCCGTCATTATATATTAAGGAGCTTGTTTTCTTGGTAGCGTAGGTATTAGATATTGATCTGTCATGGAGGATGCACAAAGTATCTGATGGCCAGAGAAGGAGGGTTCAAATATGCATGGGTCTCCTGAAACCATTCAAGGTATTTCCATCTTTTGCGTAATACCAAGAGCAGTCACAATACTAAGAATTTTTTGTTCCTTTTTCTTGAGTAATAACCTTGTGAAAAACTGATTAACTCATGAAAGTTGTATCTTTTTTTTTCACAACTCTTGTTATATCTAGGTTCTTCTTCTTGATGAGATTACAGTTGACCTTGATGTGCTAGCAAGAGCCGATCTTTTAAAGTTTCTAAGAAAGGAATGTGAAGAGAGAGGTGCCACAATTATTTACGCTACGCATATATTTGACGGTTTGGAGGAATGGCCATCACACATTGTATGTTTTGATGTTTTGTACCAATTATTCTGTATTTTTACCCAATCCCTATGTTTGAAGACTTTTTCTGTTTTCAGGTTTATGTGGCTAATGGGAAGTTGCAATTAGCAATGCCTATGGATAAAGTTAAGGAGATAAGCAAATTGTCATTAATGGTTAGTATTGATAGTTCTTCAATTGGTAATGTCTTGATGTTAGAGAATTCCCCCTTGCATCAAATTTAATAAAAGGAAAGAAAGTATTGTACCAATGAATTTGTTTGGTGCCTTACTTGGGGTCTGATTTGCAGAGAACGGTTGAGAGTTGGCTGAGAAAAGAGCAAGACGAGAAGAGGAAAAGGAAGGAAAGAAAGGAAAGAGGTCTTCCTGAATTTGAAGATCAGATTGATGGCAGCCGTGTAACAGGAGACCCGGCTCGGGCCGCTGTTCGTGCACTCAATAATGGTTGGGCAGCAGGAAGACTGCACTCCACCATTGCTGGAGAAGAGAACTTTGCCTTCAGCTCAAACAGGGTCTTGAGACAGTAATTACACGTGAGATTCTGTAGGCCAGAAAGCCATTATTCTTTGTAGTTCTAATAAAATTTTAAGTGCTTTCATGAGTTTAAAACGTTATATTATTGTATTTTTTTTTTACCTGTTCACTTGTTTGCCTTCATTCAGTTTCAATTATAGTGCTCCCTTTACCTCATTACCAATGTCTACTCAACAGAGATTCATCATTCTTGATAAGGCATTTTTATCAAATTGTAAATCTCAAAAGTTCTTGTTAGCCATTTAAGCAACTCTGACTAACTGTATACGCATCTGCAAGGATTGAAAATGCAAAATTAGTCATGTCTGCTAGGAAATCTTTGATAGTGGATGCCCACCGACATCTTTCATACGTGGGAGCCAACTTTGTTCATGAAGCAACTTAATTTGTAAAGTTAGTTGGTTAGCTTTTTCTCAAGGTTTGGTGAGAAAAGGCTGGCAATAAAGATGGTGAATTGTTCACAACAACCTATAAATATATACCAAATGCACATGTGAAACGCAACAAAAATATTAGAGTTGGAATCAAAGTCTATCCCGCTGAAAATGCAGTTGTTAGTGGTTCTTGTTATCTTTTTCTCTTGTAAAATTATGGTAACCCACAAATCTTGTTGTTGTTATATTTGTAATCCATTTGTCATCTTCTTTTTTTAAGAAGTTTGAAATTGTAATCACTACGTATGTACAATAATTAAAGCTCTTTTGCTTTGAGTAACTACTTGACTTGTCAACTACACCTAAAACAACTAAACTTAGTTGTTTTTTAATATTAAAAAATAACAAATTCATAGTTGGTCGATGTTCAATTTTTTCAATTCATCACGGTATTGCACTCAACCCTAGTAATTTGACATAACTTATGGGTATCAATTAATGTAAGTTTTATTTCTCATACAAGATAAGACAAAAGGAGGATTATATACACCCTAAGATCATAATATGTAAGTTTTATTTCTCAGACAAGATAAGACAATCTAATGCACCCATCTTCATCTCTCATTCTTTTTCAATTTCACAATAACATTCCCATTCAAAATTCCCTTCTATTTTTTGCCTAATTATTTTTTTTTAATTTCTCTTAATGTGTAATTCATCTCATCCAGTTCAAATTTATTCAATAATCTCTTTAATATAAAATTCCCTTCTATTTTTTGCCTAATTATTTTTTTTTAATTTCTCTTAATGTGTAATTCATCTCATCCAGTTCAAATTTATTCAATAATCTTTTTAATCTTATATTAAAGTAAAGAAAAGTAAAATTTTTTTACTTTTTACCTGATGAGTGATTAATTTACTCACAAATCAAGTATCATGCAACTCAACTAATTGTAAGTTCTCAAGCATTTTTTAGTGGTTTGATGTGTTTTCATTTTGTTTTTATAGTTCTTGTGAATAAATAAGAATCAAGATGAATTGATTCCAAACATAAGTATTTGAACCCATGTGGATGAAAGTTGAGTCTAATCTGAATGCAACATAATGAAAATCAAGCAAAACGAAGTTAAAACAACGAAACAGCGCTCTCGGGAAAAATAGATATAGTGCTGATTTCTAAACCAAAAGCACCACAGTGCTTGAATAGTAGTACTACGACGCTACCTAAAAACAAATTTCCCAAGCCACGACACTACCCCACGTCTTGAAGCATGTTTTTAGCGAGTTTATAGGGACAATCTCGACTCTTGATATCATCTAATCAAATGGTTGATATTTTACCTTGACTAAGTCATCTTGGAACTCTTTAAATACATTCTTAAGCCTCCATTTCAAGTATGGAGAATTAGAGAGAAGACGTACACTTGAGAGCTCAAAATTTATAGAGAGATAGAGCTTTGGAGCTAAAATTTGGAGAGAAAGTTTGAAAAAGTTTCTTGAAGAATTAAAGCTTAAAATTCTACCTCCACAAAGACTTTTCTCATCCTTTTTCTCACCCTAGTCTCATTTAAATTTTGTATTATGCTTGATTATTGAATATGTTTGGATATACGAAATTCTTGTTAAGATTAGTGTTGGATTCTTCTATGTTGAATTAATTATTATATGTTTAGGGAATGATGTAACTTAAACTTTGATTCTATGTCATGATTTCCAAAATGTTCTTTGATGTTATTCTTGAATTTACTTATGCTATTCCATCTGTAATGCTTCTAAACTAATTATCTATTAGTTGGATGATTTAATTTCTAGAATTCTAGTACTTGAGAAAGGAAATTTTAGAAACAAGCATAGGATAGTATAACCTAAAACTTGTAGAGTTTGAAAGAACTTATAATTCCTTTGAAGTCATAATCAAAGAACCATTGAATATAATAAATTCTTAATTTCTAGGTTCAAAATAGAGATATTAGGACCAAGATTTAGGAATGATTTCACTTGATACTCAAGCGAGAGAGTAAAAATACCTTTGGGTTCTTAGCTTATAAACTAGGAATAATTGATTAGAATGCAATTAGTGATCAAAAGACATAGTTGATGGTTAGGTGAATTTAATCCCCAAGTACATTTGTGCATTGAGTTTTCATATTTTATTTTTGTATTTATATTTATATTTGTATTTATTCAATTATAAATTTATTTAATTTAGTTGTCTAGAAATTTAGGTCACAATAATTCTAGTACATAGCGATAATTTAACACCTAATTCCTTGTAGGATCCACAACTCTATACTTATCACTTTATTACTTGATTATGATCTGGACACTTGTGGTTATTATATATATATATATATATATATATATATATATATATACACATTTAGCATAATAAGTTTTTGGTGTCGTTGTCGGGGAATTGGTATTTTAGAGTATTGTTGATATTGGGATTAAGTTGATTGGTTTTAATTTAGGAGTTTATTTTTATTTTTAAGTTTTATTTTTAAATGTTTATTTTGTGAGATGCTTGGAGATATTAGATCAAAAAGTCATCTTATGATTTTTTCAATGAGACTTAGAGCCATTTAATTCTGCATAGTGGAGATACAAAGAGTTTCTCATATTATACTCAAATCATGGTTTCTCTTCGGAGTATCAAATAAAAAATTTCCTCAACAACCTTTTGCCTGAAATAAGAATATGGGTAGAAAGAGAAAATAATGCTACCTCTATTTACCAACTATTTACAAATGAATTTTATTGGTTGTTGGAAGACATGGCCAACTTTGACCATCGTAGTTAGTGTTATCCACTAGCCTACCTTAGTTCGGGAGATAACTCTAACATTTCGGTATCATGGTGTGATACTCAACATCACCAAGTAGAGCCTTCTCCCAATCTTAAATATATTTTCGCATAATTTTTGTAGGAAACAAGACTTATTTATGAGGAGTGGGAGAGAATGGAGACTATTCGTAATTCACAATTTAAGTCTCTCTTTGACTCCCTTGAAGCCGTAAGAAGAATAATGGCTATGATAAATACACAAGTCACAAATATTAATGAAAGCCACTACGAGGAGCTTAGCACAAGCGGAAGGATCTTGGGTTTATTTGATGATGATAACTCAAGTGTGAAGGAAAATTAAGAGTGGATCAAGGAAGATGAATCACAAGACAATACTTGTGAATCTTAACCAGTTGAGATCCAAATCATCACGCCACTGTCATTCATCAAAGATCACATCTATGACGATCCTATGTGGACAAAACTTCCTCCACTATTGCTAACATTGTTCATTCAAGCCCACCAATACATGTACCGATGCTGAGTCAAGTTGAGCGTATGAGCTGAGTATTTCAATATATTGCTAAGCTTGAGAGTGTTAAAAAATAAGACCTATTTGTTGTATTGTATAACATATACTAGGGGCGAAAGCCATTATTTGATGAGCTTCATCAAGTTGTGTATTAATAAACCTAAAGATGTAAATTATGGAGAAGAGGCCTGTACCACCCAAGTTAGAGTTACCTTACCTGAAGCACCATCTTTGTCAACCTTAATAGGAGGTGAGAATGTCTGACCTTGCAGGTACGTGTTCTTTTCACTTGTACTTATATTAAACAATGAAAGTTTGAGAACATTGCCAATTTTAAATTTAGGAGCGAGAACACTTGTTGATCAATTACTTGTTGGGTAGAACTTTGCTTGTGTATTGATAGTTGTACTTTTCTTCCTATGAGTTGGTATCTTTTGGCAAATCTTTTATTCACTTTTGTTTTCTTTTGCTTGTTTGAATAAGTTGTAAGTTTTGTTAAGATAAGATAACTCATTATTGATGATGAGTTAGTCACTAAATATTCTTTAGGTATTTTGAAATACAATTCATTGAAATTATTTGTGTACTTAATTTATATTGGTTAAAGTCCATTCTTTTTTCTGCACATTTGAGTACAAAAATTATGACCACTTGGCTCTTTGAGCTTTTGGAGAAAATTATTGGGCATTAGATTGGTATTGATATCTCATGAACCCTAGAACCCGTTTGAGTAAAACTTGAGGTAAAATTCTATATTAAGTGTTATTGGAGAATGATTAAGGTCATTTTTAGACCATTTGAGCCTTTCAAGTTAACCTCGATATATTGTCATCCTAGTATAGTTACTTTGAGCTTATTTGTACCTTTTTTTTATAACACATTTTAGCCAAACCAAAGTAATGTCCACTTACTTTTATCCTTTAAGCATGTTGATTGTTTTAAAGATTTAATTTGTATTATATTCATGTTGAGAAGAATGGTGGTATTATGAAGTGAAAACAAAAAAATACAAAAAAAGACACAAAAACTATAAATAAAAAAAACAAAAAAAAAAGAAAGGAATAATTTATTGAAAATTTGTGTCCTCACTTTCTATTTTATTTTTCAACATTAAGGACAATATTGATTTTGAGTTTGAAGGAGATGCTTTTTATTTTCATCCTTTTGTCTTTTTTCATATCTTTCGTTTCAAAAAAAAAAACAAGAAAAAAATATTATAAATAAGTGTTTTGCGGAGTGTTGATATAATGGACATTTAGTTGAAAAGAAGTATAAGAGTACTATTTGGTATATCAAGGAATAACTATACAGATGATTTGTACCTAAGATTTTTCTAAATTATCTTATCTTTGCCCAAACTGACATTACAAGCTTATTAAGACCTTTTGTTACTTCGGAGATATTTGCACAGTTTTTGATTCAATATGAAATTCACACTTTGTTATTTATATTTTTAGTACTTGATTTATTTTTGCTTTTCTTTTTTTTTTTGTTTTGTTTTGCTTAAGGACAAGCAAATCCACATCGTAAAGCACGTTTTTAGTGATTTTTTAAGGCCAGTCTCAACTTTTGATACCATATGATCGAATGGTTAATATTCTACTCGGCCTAGGTCATCTTTAAGCCCCTTAAATATATCCTTAAGTCTCCATTTCAAAGGTGAAGAGTTGGAGAAAAGACATACACTTGAGAGCTCAAAATTTATAGAGAGAATAGAGCTTTGGAGCTAAAATTTTGAGAGGAAACTTGAGAGAGTTGCTTGAAAATTGAAGCTTGAAGTTCTACCTATACAAAAGAGTTTTTCTCATCTTCTTTCTCACCATAGTTTCATTTGAATTTTGTATTATACTTAATTATTGAATATATTTGGATATATGAAATTCTTGTTGAGATTAGTGTTAGATTCTCTAATGTTGAATTAATTATTATATGTTTAGGGAATGATGTAACTTAAACTTTGATTCTATGTCTTGATTTCTAATATGTTCTTTGATGTTGTTCTTGAATTTATTTATCTTATTTCATACTTAATATTTCTTAACCAATTAGCTACTCGTTGGATGATTTGGTTTCTAGAATTCAAAACTTGAGAAAGAGAAATTTTAGAAACAATCGTAGGATAGTATAACCTAGGAGTTGTAGAGTTTGAAAGAACCTATAATTCCTTTGAAGTCATGATCAAAAAACTATTAAATATAATGAATTCTTAATTTCTAAGTTTGGAATAAGGATACTAGAACTGAGATTTAAGAATGATTTTACTCGACACTCGAGAGAGGGAGTAGAAATACCTTTTGATTCTTGGCTTATAAACTAGGGATAATTGATTAGAATGCAATTAGTGACCAAAAGACAAATTTGATAGTTAGATGAATTCAATCCCCTAGTACTTTTGTTCATTGAGTTTTCATATTTTTTTGTATTTATATTTATATTTGTATTTATTCATTTATAAATTCATTTAGTTTGGCTGCCTAGAAAAAGTTAAGTCACAATAATTCTGGTACTTGGTGATAATTTAATACCCAATTTCTCGTGAGATCGATAACACTATACTTATCACTTTATTACTTGATTATAACACGTGCACTTGTACTTATTTTACGTATATGTATTTAGTGTAACAATATCTAGTTTGCTTTGTTTTATTTTTTAATTTTTTTTCTAATACCTTATGTTTTATTTTCTTATACTTAATTGTTTGTTTCTTGCATAATTTTTTTTATTTAATGATTGATAGCAATTGTTAGTGTAGTCAAATTAAATTTATAATATCCTCTATGTATCCTAAAAAACTTACTACAATGTTAAGAAGAATTGATCCAACGATGAACTAATCTAGTGAATAAACTATTAACCCTAGGATTTCTGGGAATTTCAAGTATAATATAAATTAATGCAAATAAAGAAAATAATGAAAATAATAAATTAAACTGGGCTTAAGATTCATTCTCTACCACAAAAATATTCCTATTAAATTAGTTACCAAAATTCAATATTCAATTACTATTCAGAATTACCAATAGTAGGCAGCAGACACTTACTACTAATCTCGCACTTTCTCAATTCTTACTAGGCAAAACAAGTTCTTTATTTAGATTCTCGTAGCTACGTAATGTCATGTAGACTTACTCTATTAGTCTAAAGTAATGCATTGAGAACTAGAGTAGGTTGAATCTAGATAAAGATCATATGCGAATTAGGTTGAATCTAGATAAAAATCACACGCGAATTACTTAACCTATAGTTATTTTTTCACCATAGATTAATTAAATTATGCAATCTAATTCTCATTACGATCGTGATACTACTATTAGAAAACCTAAATATTTATGGATCTAAAATCTAATATGACTCTAGAAATCTATCATGAATCATTTAGTTGGCTACCCAAATAAATCAAAATAGCAATTATAGTCATCAAACATAAAAGAACAATAACAATTCTGAAAAAATAGTAATCAATATATAAAACTAAAGAAACTAACAAATACTCATGTCTAGGGCTTTGACGTTGCCCTTAACCTAATCTAAAACCTAATCTTGTGCTAAAAAAATGTAGAATAAGGGAAAGGAAAAGAAAGAAGAACGAAGGATAGCCGCAGCTTCCACCTTCAAGCTCCCTTTCTCTATTTGTGTTTTAGACCTTTTTCTCTTTAGGAACTCTATTTAATCTAACGTAGAATGACCTATTTATAGAGAAATACTTGACAGTGGTATTCTCATCGATATTCAGGTGAATTAGGAGTTCTAGGCATGAAAAACACATCAATACAAAAATAAAACATTAGTTAGACGTCGCGGCGCACAGGATCCAGTGCTGTATCACTGATTCTTAGGTGTCATTTTTTTCCCTCAATTGTAGCATACACTGTAGTGAACAGAGTCCAAAGTTGTGATGCTAAGACTCCTTTCCTCTAGTTCTTTGCTATATTGCTCCATCTTCGATCTAACTCATCCTAGTTCAACTTATTTTCAGGCCTTCCTTCTGTTGACACCTAATTACATAAAACAAGGCAATTAGCCTTAGATTTAACACAAAAACAACCAACATAATGTAGTGAATTAATCATTTCTAAATGTAAATGGACACTTATCAAATACTCTTACACATATATTTTGTTCGTCCTTGAGTAAAGCTAAACTAATATTAACTAATTTAAGCTAATTTTACTTAAACTTAAACTAACCAAACTCTAACCTTTTACCTTTTTAACTTAAAGAAAAAATTGAATATATAGTCTCAACTTCACACAAGTGTTGCATCAAATTCTTAGTCATTCTTAAGCTAACACACCTCTTAAACAATCATACTCATATGTGTGTGCGCGCTATAGTATATATCAATGGTTATTAATCTATACATACTATAAAAATAGCCTCTAAGATTCATAAAAAATACCACATGGTCCCTAATCAAATAATTACATCATATGCTTCAGATTTGGTACAATTTCTACTACACTTGAAACAAAAAAACAGAAACGTATGATATAATCCTAGTATATATGGTTCAAGAAACAAAGGATAAGATGCATTAAAAAGTCCTAGCATTTCGCAGCATAGAGACATCTTCTAATATCTTTGTGTAACATACCCTCTCACTCTTAGAAACACCCAGAACATAGGCCAAGTATCATTGTCTTGGCCCTATATATCATCTTAACTATTCTTTCATAACACATCTAAGAGAAATTGTTCATATTGCCAAAGGGTACTTTGGATTCAGGAAGAGGGAGGGTATATGCCCATTATAGAAATTCAAAGTAACGACCGCTGATTTAGTATTAGCAATATGACATATTTGTGTTATATATATATATATATATAGAGGTAAATAAGGTAAATACATATGGACGATGTTTCGATAGAGGTTTTTATTTTTATTTCATGGATGTGTACTTCAATTTAGGTGATTGGATTTTAATCTAAAATAATATTAGTAGATTTATTAAAAAAATTAATATAATTAATACATATATAAATAGAAAAAGTTATTTGAAACAAACAATATGGATAACTTGATGAGTTGCTCAATTTTTTTTTATAAAAAAAAAATAAAACCAGTAAAAAATACTTAATAATCTTAAATCACTCTCAACTAAAAACAAAAGATGTACAAATTTTAAGTTGTTTCATGCATAATTTTTTTTTAAAACAAATTTTCTTTCAGAGTAGTTGCTTTATTCATTTTTTGTTATTTAAAAAAATAATTTATTCATAATATGAAAATTATCCTACCTTGGATTTTATCTTTTATACAGTAAAAATGAAATTTTATGAAATATTGAATATACAATAGTACATATAGTTTTAAATTGAAAGTAATTAAAAAAATTAAACTTTAAATTAAATTTTCAAAAAAATAAATAAATAAAATTAGAAATTAATATATTGAATGAGATAACTTATTATTGTAGGTTTATTTTCAAATTAATCAAACTTACATCCATTGAACAAAAACAAAAATACCTATTGAAAACTCACCCTATATATATATATATATATATATATATATATATATATAGCTGATTGAAAAGAAAAATAAATATATTTATAACTAAATCAATTTAGTGAGATATTAGATTTATTTGTCATAAGTTGATGAAAACAATATAAGTAATATAGGACCCACAAACATTAATGGACAAGAAAAATATACGTTCATAATTCCTATTCTTATTAGGGATTAGCAATTCTGGCTTTATAGATTTTTTTTTTTTAAAAAAAAGTGAAACTTAACTAATAATCACCACTTACTACAAATTTAAAGGAAAATAACACATATACACATTACCAATGCTTGAACCCTTGACCCTTAAACGCATACACACAACAACTCTAAAATATTGGATCAATTGAACTAGCCCTAATTGGATTATGGCCTTATAGATTAAAGCATTTAATAACAAAATTTCTAATGCATTTATACTATTAAAAATAATGTGTGCCAGTCTTAAATTAACTTGATATGTAAGTTAAATTTGGCAAATATTGTTTAACATATGCACCAGTGCTATCATGCTAAAACAAACCTTTTTATATATAAATATTTATTATAATATAGAATGTGTTTTCATCTTATTATTAATCATTGTGTTATCCAATTATCATTCATCTACTCATTTTATGTAAAACTCGTAAATTTAGAGCTCACACAAAATTTCAGTACGTTCTATTCTTTGTGTTATGTTTGAAATGAAAAATAGCACGTGCTATAATTTATGTTAAATTTTAGCATGTTACTAGACCATTCTCTAATGCATTCATGCTAAAAGAGGTATGCTAATTCTAAATTTAGCACATGTTTTTTAAATTAGACTCCAATGCATGCATACTAAAAACTATATTATTTAGGTATTTAAATAATAATTTTATTTAGAAAATATCTTTTTGTACTATGAACTCCTATTGGTGCATTATCCAATTACTTATAATCATAAAAATCTTATTTCACGTACCAAGTATGAATAATTTTTTACACTTTTCACTCACTTATGATTTTTTTTATTTTCTTTTTTTTGGCAAAATATGTAAATAATTAAGTAGTGAATGGAAGCTCTAATTTATAGAAATTTAGTTTGAATAAAATTATATATAATATTAATTAATTTTTTTTAAAAAAAATTATATATGTAGAAAATCTAGGCCTATTATAAAGCATATATATTTTAAATTTTATAATGACAATATTATAAAATTTAACACATGCTATAATGGTAATACTGAGATAAAGTTTAGTACGTGCTAAAGTTTAGCATATTAACATATGATATTCTTTTTGTTAAAGCATCTCCAATAGACATACTAATTGCATGTCAATGCTAAGTTTTAACATTAAACTAAAAAGAATAACTTTCTAGTGGTTTGCTATATTTGACACAATTTTCAACATTTGCTATTAATTATGCCAAATAGGACACAAAGAATAGCACATATAAAATTTTTAGCAGATGATGTAATTTACAATATTGCCACTATTTTAAGTGAAATATTTTAGCATATTATTTTTAGATATTTATTGAATATTTTATATCTTTAATAAAGTGATATTTCATGCATAGTATTTGCGATAATATTTTCATTATTATATAATAGTAAATATCAAAAAGGTTCCATGATTTATTTATTAGAAAAATATTTTAATTAAGTTGTTTATTAAATTTAGGACATATTTTATCTAATTAAATTAAGTAAGATTATTCACAACTAATAAGAGAAGCTGAGTAATTCTCTTGGATTGTGTTACAAGACTTTGAGTATTTGCAGTGTGTTTTAAACTATATTGTTATGACTATATACAAAAAGTCTTAGTATATATAAAAGTACATTGAACAAGGAACATATGAAACATATTCTTATAATAAGTATTGTTGACAAGAACATATTCTCATAAAGTTGATAATTTAGCGCATACCTTTCTTAATTCTAGAATAAGTGATAAACATATTCATACCTTGTATTAGTTGAGCTATTAAAAAGTACGAATCAAATAATTAACGATCTAAACCTTGACATTTTGGTAATATATTATTATGGATAGTGAGAACATACGCCTATAGATATAGAAACCATAACTCTGTTATACAGAGAAGTAAATAATATCTTGATGAGTTATAGAAATTTGGATAATTTCAACCTTAATTAAGTAATTAATAAAATTATTTATTTTATTAATTAAAGACTTTTTGTAAGTCTGATTATTCATTAAATACAGTATTGTATCATGGAATCAAAAGATATATTTAGAGAGGTAAAATAGTAATTTCATCTAGCTTCAATTATCAGTACTTATGTGGAGATACACATGCAAATATTAATTATCTAATGAGCATAATTTTAATTATAAAGTATCTTATGATATTTATTTAATTTAAGAGTGTAATTTGGACTTTTAGTGGAATAAGTCTATAATTAGTAGTACAAACTTACTTGTATTAAAAGTTAATTAGAATCAGGCTTATGTTAACTGGAGTTTGAATTAAATAAGTTTATTTAGGTTTCAAACCTACACCTATATTTTAGACTGCATGAGATCAACACAATTAAGATCAAACAATTTTCTAGATAATTATATAAAGTGAGAAAAAGGCCCAATAGGAAGTGGGACCATTAGAGTCCATCTCACTGCTAAATTAGCAGTGAAATTAGCCAATCATAGGGCCTTCTAAGGCTAGCCGATTTCCCTATAGGAGAAGCCAATAAACCCTCCTCCTTTGTATTATGTTCAGTTTTTGTTGAAACATTTATCTGGTGACTGCATATAGATTACTGAGAAAAGTGAGAGAGAGAAATTGTTAGAGCTATTATTAGAGGTCATTAGAATTCTTAAATTCTCATTTGAAAGTTAATCAAGATCGAAGTACGTACATACCTCAACTCAAGTTTAATACTTAGAATAGAAGACTCATTAGTTGAGGTATGATCTCTTGTATATATTTAGATCATAACATAGATACTAAATAGCTTTTTATGAAAAACTAAATCCGAAAAGAAAAGAAAAAAAAATTCTAAGCTTCCTCTAATCTTTAGTTTTATCACATTTTTTGTAAAATTTTACCAATAATAATAGGATTATAAAATTTTGTTTTCCATTTCTTTTTCATTGACCAGATTACTAATTTATGCACGTAGAATACAAGTAATTGCTAAATTGATAATTTGAAGCTAGTTTTTATGATCAAAATTTTATGATCAGAACTATGCATGTCATGCTAAATTTAGCATTTGCATTTTTTTAGCATAATGTGTTAGAGATAGTTTTGTATTTAACACAGCAAATAGAATATGCTATAAAAACATTTTATAACGTATACAATTAGAGGCATTTTTTTTTACATCAAATGTTAAAATTTAGTATTAACATCCCATTAGAGATGCTCTGACCAAATTTAGCATTGTCATATGTTATATTCCATCCTAAATGTCAAATTTTAGCATTTGAGTCAAACCAAAAAAAAAAGGTGTCCTATTTTGTCTGAAAATACAGCCCATCATGCTAATTTCCGTACAAATTTTTACAAGTGTACTATTTTGTCTGACAAATACAGCCCATCAAGCATAGGATATTCTAAAATTTAGTTTAAATTCTAAATTTACAATACTCTTATATCAAGCATAGGATTTTCTAAAATTTAGTTCAAATTCTAAATTTACAATACTCTTATACGATGAGTGAATGGACAGTAGTTAGATAATAAAATAATAATAGTAAATAAAATGAAAATACTTTTTGTACATAAAAAATTAATATGTAAGTTGAAATAATATTTCTTTTAGCATGATAGTGTTAGGGTAGAATTCAAAAAGTACGTGCCATACATTCACATTTTGACATTGTAACATGCTAAATTTAACATTAGCACATTTATTTGTAAGCAGATTGTCTAATATACCTTAGTTTCTAGAGGATTAGCTTGAGTAAACATCCTTATTGATAAGATAGAGGGGACTAGTGCCCAAAATAGAGTTTATCCAAATGACATGTTATGAATTTATGATCACTAAGACAACCTAGCTAATAACTGCCCAAGTACTAGTAGTCTTTCCAAGTTCAAGACTTTGCTCTCAATGCATATGTAAAAGCTAGCCTAGTGAGTAAGTTAACCTTGTACGAAAAAAAACTCAAGTTAATGAGCTGATGATATTCATGAAGGGATGACAAACTTGCTTAGTTTTCCATATAAAGGGAATCAATAATTACATACCATACATTCATAGAGAAAAATCTCCATATATATTGACGCATCAATAACCAGAAATATATGGACGTGACCGCGTCGAAAGCAACAAAAGACGCTTAGACGAGAACTCTTGTGGCTGATCTAAGCCTCAGACAAAACTGTTACAACCATATATGCCATCTCTCTGAACTTATATCAAAGATAATACAGACAAGAAATGGGACCTGAATACCTGATTATACAGTTTGTTGCTTCCCCAAGCAAGTTGCTATATTTTATATATATATATTTATAGTGAAAGCACCTAATATTTCGCCTGATGATCGTCCTATATCATTTTTCAATCCCTGAAACTAACTAAACAAGTTAAGTTTGCACTACAATTTCAGAATCCAACACAAAAAACTCTTTTCCTCACAACATATAATATAATCCTTTCATTGATTACTACGAAGATGTAAACAAAGAAGTACTTTGTAACATTGATCCAAATTGACACCAAGGATAAAAATATGTTTGAGTACTACCAAACTTAAGAGGAAGAAAAAATAAGTTAGATAAGATATTTGTCTAATGAGTGACCAATATATTTGTGGACCTTCTTTTCTTTTTACTTACTGATAGGGGTACTATTTGAGAACTGAAATAGAGAACTCATATCGTGCAAGGCAGTGTTTCGTAAATGAATAATAAACCTTCCAGCTAGCGTATGGAGCATTTTTTTCACAACCCTAGCCTTTACTCAATTGTCAATATGAAAATAAACTACATATGAAATTAGAGACGAGAACGAAGACAGAGATAATGATATGTAGAAATCAGTAGTATCATTGCAAATGCAACTTCGATATAACAAGCATATATACATATACATAACATTAATAAGACGGGGATCTCGTATTTCACTATTTCTTGAAGTGCACAAAACTATAAGAGTACAAGAAAGAAAGAAATTAAACTGACATATAGCATGCAGATACAAGCTGTCCAGACTCGATTTTCAACTTCTGCTAGTAGAGATCGATGATGAACAAATTATTAGGCATATATATGCAGGACACAGCAACAAGATATCTCCAGAACCCATATCCCATATGTTATTATAAGACAATTTAAGACACCATGTTGATACAAAATGGGAACACATTATAACTAGCCGTAGATATTACCAAGTAAACTTGTTAGACATATGCATAATCCAACACATATAGGAAGGAGTATTAAAACCCTAGAAGGCAAACAAATCCATCATAGATAATAATCATGATCATAAAGACCTGACCGATTGAGTGATTGTCATGAGAATATAGATAATCATCAGTAGTACTACTATTAGTAGACATAGTAGTACTTCAAGCCAGTTTCTCCTCGAACCCCAGTTCCTCAATCATGTTCGCATGAATATTGAGAGGATTAAAAGCTTCAACCTCATGAGAGCACTTATTGGGAAGTATTATGGGGCTACCAACAACACCAGCCGCCACATGCTGCTGATCGACCGATGAGGCGTTGACACCTGGCAACATCATTGGATCATAGTACTTGCGAGCTATGACAACCGAGTTAATAACTTCATCAGTAGGATGAAACACAGAGAGAACCTCAAACCCTCCAAGATCACAATCCGGATCAACAACAGGATACAAGAAAGCCCGAGCACCATGAGCACTCCTAAGCATTAGAAGAGCCCCGGGAGCCATGTACTTAGCCAAGTGTTCAATAACTTTCACCTTCTCCTCCTTATCCATCCCAACAAGAGCAGCCAAGAAAACGACATCATATTCTCTCAAATCTATTGTGACATCCATGATATCAGTCGTTTTGAAGACCAATCGGTTGGAAAGGTCAGAGTCTGAAGACAACAAGGCAAGAGCCTTGGAGTTGGCCAAAGGGTCAATATCATAGTTGTGGAAAGAGGTTTTGGTGAGGTAATTTGAGGCCAGGACAATGGAGGTGAGAGGCAGGGGACCAGAACCCACGAAGGCAATATGTTTAGGCTCTTGGTTTAAGTGTCGGCTTAAAATCTGGTACTCAAGGTGGCCAAGCTTGAGGTAATTGGTATAGTAAGGAAAGACATTGAGATGGCTAAGTGGGTATTGGTATGTGGCTAAGAGGGTAGAGAAATGAGTCTCCAAAAGTCCCTCTGCTTGGCCACAGAGCCTAATGAGGTTGGACCTTATGTTTTGAACCCTTTTGGGAAGGTTGTCAAGGTCAATATTTGGGCAGGGTGGAATACATGTGTGGACTAATTGTGTGAAGAGAGTGTCGACATCTTTGGAGGGCTTGAGACTCTCGAGGCTCGAGATTTGCTCGTACAGATGGCAGATTTTAGTTACCAAATTATTAAGCTCTTCGTCATTCTGGAGAAACATGTCGACACTATGAGGATATTTGGGGAAGAAGACTTTAGGGGCAAAAATAGGGAAAAAAAATTGTACAGAGGAGTTTGTATTGTTTGTGACGACTTCCAAGCCCTTCCCAGGGGTCATTATTTATGGGCACTTGTGGGACCCCTTCCTCGGCCAAGTGTTCTTCATTGATTTGCATCTTGGGCCCCACGTGTACATTTGCTTAAAAAAAATGGTAAAGAAGTGATCACACATTGCCATCGATTGGCCACGATTGGTTATCATTGGTATGATTAACAATATCTAATACCCGATTCATGAGCTATTATCTGGTGTATTAGTTTTAAGTATCCACTTGAGTAACTAACAACGGATGGTCTAATAATATATGCATATATATATATATATATATTTACAATGAATGGCCACTTTTTTTTTAATAGTGGAACAGGCTTTAGACCAGCTTATACTAGCTAGGGCTAAGTATACCTTTCTTAAAAATGTCAACACAGCTTGGTATCATTCTTTCATAAAAGACCTAAATATGCCCACATCTGTGTATATTTATATATAGTTCATATATTCACTGCCATAAAAAGTAAATCACCATAATATATATCGCAGTTCTTTTATGCAGAAGTAACAGTAGCAGTTAAGGGCAGGGTTCCGGAATCCTACATTGGCCATATATATATGTATGTATACATACACAAACATATGGAGCATACTGAATATGATCTTGTCTGGGAGGTGTTAATCAGTTAGCAGAGTAACAGTACTACCATATAGCTAATGCTATGGTTGTTCTTGTTAAAGTAAAAGTATAGTTAGTTGCAGAAGCAGCTCTAGGTGATGGAAAAGGATGTCGAAAAATGATGCCATTTCCATATTCCTCAGATCCAAAACTTCGAATAAAATATGACATACTTTACAGTAAGTCCAAATACCCTTTTCATGCAAATATGTATTATTTTAATAGATTATGTATGCCAACTTGGGGGATGTCAGGCATTGATGATCAATGATCATCATGAAAAGTACCTAGTGATTCTGTTGATAGCAATATGGTTAATAGTAGATGACCACATTAAAAGTACTCTCCATAGCATATTATTGGCGATTTAACCATAGAAATTAAAATACGGGTTGGTGGCTTCTGCATTAAAATTTACAAGCGATCACACAACCCTATTAGTGTGCATTACTCAGCACCCATATTAATATTTAATTCTAACTACAATTATGCATGCATAAAAAAGATTTCAGGAATATAAATGATGAATTTCTGATTAAATATATATAGGGGAAATTGTAAATATATATATATATTTATATCTTTTGTAGTTTTTATTTTTTCTAAATTCAACCCTATATTCTTAGAAACTACATTCACTTCTTGAAATTGTAACATAAAGTTTCAATTTTACCTTTGTAAGATTTAATTTTAGGGAAATCATTTTGATTGACAAAATTTTGCTTACCATTCAATGTTTTGAAACAAAAACTACTTCCTAACAATTTTTGTGTATATTAACATAGAGTTGTTATCAAAAAAATCAAAATTCATGAAAGATTTTTATTATCTTAGAAACTATTTGGATATAATTTCTTTTTTTATGGATTTGGATATAATTTTTACATCAGAATATACTGAAGGAGAATGATATTTTAATCAATTAAATCTTTTTATGCAAATTTAGAAGTTATACACAGGGATAGAGATGAAATTTAAAACTTATATTACAATTTTAAGTGGTCAAGTGTAGTTTTCAAGAATGGGTGATTGAATTTAGGGAAAAAAAAAAACTAATAGATGTATTTGTAATTGACCCTAATCAAGAGAGAGTAAGTCTAGGAGTAAATGTTGTTTTTTTTAAGGACTAAGTAGGAACACTATTGAGAGTTTCTTTAAATCTTTAAAATTTAAAATTTAGACTGTACTTTACTTTAGTTTGTATTTCTCGAATTTTAGAAATCTAGAAAAGTATTAATTGTTAAAGTTGTAATAAATAGACGGACTGTAACTGAGAAAAGCATATATATATGTAACGCTAACTCTACTTAATGCAAATGAATGAATATTTTATTTAAGAAAAAACTACGGGAGGTTTCAAGAAAGACCTAAAACATCTTGTTTAATTTAATATATATGATAGCATTCAATAAATAATTTTGAATTTGTAGAAGATTCTCATAGATTAATGCATTCACACTGACTCATTACTTTTCCTTCTTAAATCCATATGATATTATATGAATCAGTTCCTTGTAAGAACCAACAAAGTTATACCATAAATAAATTGAGCGATGACAAGGTAATTCAGAATTTTTTTTTGCGTACGTGTTGTGATTTCCCACACGTTATCATCAGCAATTCAGAATCATTCAGTTCACACTAGCATTCCAATTCAACGCGAAGCCCACCTGTCTTATCCTCCGTATATATATGGTTAACAATTCTTTATAATTATTTTTTTTAGGCTTAAATCATTTATTTATTAATTATTATAATTTGAGTAGATAAAAAAATAATAATAAAAATAAATACTTATTATTTAATATTTTTTTCTCTATTTTTTATTTGAAAAAACGTATATAATTAATTTTAATTGGTCAAAATAATATCTATAAATAAATATAAAAAAATAGCTATATATATATATATATATATATATATATATATATATATATATAAATAAAAGAAAATGAATATAAACACACATGTATGCATATACATATACGTAAATATAGCTCTGTGTACGTGTATGTTACATCACAAAAAAGATGAATTGGGTCACATAAAATTCACATCAAAGATCAACTCATCATCAACCTAATTGATTGGTCGATCGATTTCGTCTTTCTGAAAATGTGATCATCAAAAAGTTAGATTTTTTTATTTTTTTAATAGTTTTGTTATTTTGTTTAAAGGTCCGATCACTTTCTTACGAGCTAAACTCATGCTGTTGTTTATTTATTCATTTATTTATTCTTGATAAAAATCGGTTCCGTAAGTAAATAATATTAATAAAAGGTTCAGTTATAAGTTTATATTTACAGTATAAATAATAGGATTATAATTTTAAATTTCTCAAAAAAAGAAAAGAAAAATAAATCACAACCACAACAATAATAAGAATTATGAGCTAATATAATTATCAAAAAGAAGAAGATAACAAGAATACGAGCAAATAATTACATTCATCTACTATTGGACTGCGTTCTTAGCAAGTAGAAACTATGATTCCAACCCGAAAAAAGATTTATGTCTACTAAAAAAAAAATCAACATGTTCGCATTATAAATTTAAATCAAGGAAAAATTCCTAAATTCAAAATCGAATTAACAGAATTTAAAACTCACGCAATCATAGATTAGTGGTACAAAATCTATTTTAAGTGATGCTACAACTAAATCTAAATCTAGACTTTATTAGAAACTTAAAAAGAAAAAAAAATCTCTTATCCCTGAAAGAGATGAGAGGATAGAGAAGAATGAGAGGCTAGAGAAGAAGATCAAAACGCTCTCTTATAGTGACGGCAATGAGGGTTTTTTTGAGAAAGTTAATATACATTTTTTTTTGTTTATGATATATTATGTGGGTGTTTATTTGGACAATCAGTAAATTAATTCCTATATAGTATTGGAAGAAATGCGTTAATTCTAATCTAAGCCTTTTTTTTTTCCAGTGAATTCTAATCTAAAGTGGAAATACAGCTTTATAATAAATGCTTAATCAATGTGATTACCACATATTTAAATCAAATGAAAACACTAATATTCGTTAATAATTACAGTATGGTTGAAATCCTTAATTTAGTTGATTTCATTTTCAATCGCCTGATCAATATTTTACGACATACAGAAAATAAAAAGTTGTGGTGTAGTGGGCCCTATGTACGTCTAATGTGTCTTGATCGGTGATGGCGTATGGATGTCTAATGTGTTAGACTTCTTCACAGAGCTCCATAAGGTTCATTTTTCTTCTGTGAGCAAAAGAGATGGCTTTATAAAAAATGGGATGGCCAACTTACTTCCTAGGGTGTTGACATCTACTACAAGTACTACATCTTTGAATTTCTTTTCCCAAGACAAATAATTAAAATCAACTTTTTACTAGATAACATCTAAGAAATAAAGCCCTATATACATATAACTTTCATAATTTTTTAACCTCGTTTTCCTTTCAACTTTAATGACTGTCTTTAGATAGTGCAAGTTATCAATTAATAGATGCTTTGGTTGTTCCTTTAACCTAAAAAATAAGATTCCAAGCGACTGAGCCTATAAATTCATTGACTAAATGATAAACCACAAGTAATTATGACCATCGTATGCAACATGGAAAGGTAATTTAATGGAATTAAAACTGTGCATGCGCATCAAACTTTAGTAATTTATAAGTAGGTACCTATGAATATGTCTTATCTTATCTCTGACTTTTTCTTCTGTCCATTATTTAAATAAAAATTCCATACATATATACGCTTTTTTTTTTTTTTGAAGAGATACATATATGCTCATATTTAGCCACCAGAACCACCAGAAAATCCCACTTTATAATTACTGTTTTGCTTGATGAGATATGTTACTATACATCTATATATAGAAATTCTCACCAAAGTAAAAAAAGTTACGTAATGCTAGTAGTCACAAATTTGACCTCATTATTAACCGCGCTCACTTTCAACGTGGAGAATCATGGTCTAAAATCTTACTCTCTGTAAAGTGATAATAAATAATAATAACTCTCCGGTGCACATTTTTTTTTAAAAAGGAAGCTTTCCAGTACTCATTTCTAATGACAAATAAATGCTTCAACAACATCTCAAAGATCTTTTTCCTGTCCATTGATTTTCCCTTCTTTTGTTTGGTTTATTTTTTTCCATTCAAAGGGAATCCACTAAGGGAGGTGATCATAAATATAGATTTAGCCATTAAGGGGCATTCTACTGTGATTTTGCTTTAGGGCAATAATTCTTTTTCCTTGTGCAATTGATGATAAGCAAATTGAAAAGGTAGCCATATTACATATATATTCATATATAGGATGATAGATATATTAGTTGTATATATAAACAAATGAAAAGTGCTACTTTTATTTCTTTTGGCCACTTTCGCTACCAACAAGATGAGTAATGCGACTACTCGACGTTGAATGGATTCCCTTTTGGTTGATGAGGCCTTGTTTTAAATGGTGGGGTTCGACTTTGTCTAAAATCGCTAACTATAGGAAGTGGTTCATATTTAGTATTTTTTTTCTCTTTTTTTTTTTTGCCCCCTCAAATATGTTTAGTACTTTTCTTTTAGTGAACCTTTAAATTTACAACTATATACAACAATGTTTTGCACTAATTACATGTAGAAATTTGAAGATATTTTTGGGATACCAACATTTGACTTGAGTTTCTTGAGTAAATGTTTCCCACATGAAATTTCTTGAGTTTCTTGAGTCTTTATTGATTGCTCAATGAATCCAATTAATGTCTTTTTTTTTTTAAGATTGAGACATTTTTTTTTGGGGGGAGTACTTAAAACCTAATAACAAACCGACATTATCTTGAGGGAATGGAGTTTTGTGGAAGCGTGCTCCATGCCATGATTCAGAAAACGAAATTGTTCTTAATTTAAAAGGAAAAAATATTAAAAGAAAACATCACAATCATAAAATGGCCCATAGCATGTTCTTCGGCTATCACCGAAGTCAATATCACTACTCACTGTGGCTAATGGCTATTGAAGTAGAAGATTGAGTTTGTGGCAACCACACGACTCCATGTGCCATACGCTTTCTCAGATAGCGATGGGCCTATTTTCTGATCCATTCAACACCAAAGCCATTCAATTTCAATTTAGCTCATTGTAGTAGCTATTGAGTCCACTCTCGTGGTCAAATAGACAAATACCAAGTCCCATCCCATCTATTTAATAGATACCCGGTGCCCCTTATTTTCTTTTCTTCCCATCCATTTTTCCTCCTCTTGTGTGAGAAATAAAAATTAAAAATTCAAATCCTGTTTTATTGTTTTAAGTTATGTCCAACCAATAAGTTTATGCTACACCACAATAAAACTTTCAATGAAAATGATAAAAGTAGAGTTAAAAATTGATTTGAGTTTTTTTTAATAGATGAGTTTCGTTTCACGAATAATAGTAATCCGATCATAAATCTAATATAAAAATCAAATTAAAATAATTCATACCAGTAAACAATCAACCAAAATTCATACTAACAAATACAAAAGAATAGATTATGCACAAAATATACATAGATAATATGAACATAAATCCATAGAGGGACATATTAGAGCTTCATAAATGATATCTCTCTAACTCGTTCAAATCATCCTTCATTATCGAAGTTAGTTCTTTTGACTAATATGAGAATAAATCTTCTATAAAAAATGATCTTTGATAAAGTAAAATTTTCTAGATTTGAATCTCGAAAACTTTATATTTAGAATAATACTAATACACACAAAAATAATAGAAACGAATAAAACCTATATCTAGAATCAAGTGAGATAAAACATTCATAGATTTATATCTATGGTATAATAGCTTCACATATGTGAAAGGATTTTATTAAAACAAAAATATAAAAAAAAAAAGACTTATTCCTGAGAGAGATCTGAAATATCTCCCCTCCGGTGGGTTAAAAACCTCTTCTAGGTTTCAAAACCCAAAGAAAATATGAAAAAGATAAAGAGATTTTCTGAGAAAGAATTGGAAAAAAAGACTTCATTTACTAAATTTTGATAAAGTATTTTAAGTCTTACATAATGACACATTTATTAATTAGTTGCATAAATTTTGATCAAGTATTTTAAGTCTTACATAATGACACATTTATTAATTAGTTGCATGTAAATTGAGCCACAAATTAACGGATGCTCCTTCAAATTCAAGCTCTCATTTGCTTTTCCTTTACTTTTTACAAGTATAGCCGAAAATCCCTCATCCGTTTTGATTTTTTCAAGTTTAACGATGTTGATTATGCCCTTTTAGGGTTCAATTGTTCCTCGCAATAGTTCAAATGAGAGCACCATTGACAGCTTCCCTCGTGTGCCAAACTTACATGTGTGTATCTGACTAGCTTCTATTTAAACTTCACCATGATTGATGGATCTTAACAACTTTACAAAAGTGTGAATATGGATTCTTTTTTCTTTTTTTTGAAACTCTGTGAATATTGATTCTAATCCAATAGAATTAGCACCAACTATCACAATCCAATAATCTAGGTGTGACCTATTTTGGATTTGATATCCACCTTTTTTTTCCCCCTTTATTCGAGATTTATTTACAAGTTTGACCTCTGATCCATTCCAACCCCACCCAAAAAAGAAAAAAAAATTGCAGTGTGACAAAAACTCATTTAACTATAACATGCCAATTGCCAAAAGTCAAACAATAACAAATCCCAGTACCGCCTTAGGGAGGGGAAAAAAAAAAAATGGGTCCAGTAATACACAACACTACAAATTAAAATAACAGTAAAAAAAAAAAAGATGTAGTGAAAATGAAAGATGAAAGTCGAGCTTTAAGGTTTCTTAATTGCTCAATTGTGGTGAGGTATAAGACAAATCAATCAAAAAGTTCCAACAAACAAAAATCTTCCAAAAACTGGAAGTCTGAAACTATTTTAAATTCTTACAAAGCTAAATAATAAATATATAAACTAATAGTAGCATATCTAGTCATAGATTGGATTCAATTTGATCGATTGATTTGGAATTTATAATTAAAAAAATTAGAACTGATGCAATCCAGTTTGGATTTTTTTTTTTTTTTTCTCAATACAAATAGATTGGATTTGATCCATTATATCCAGTTAGATTGCATACAAAGCTTAGTTTTTATTAACCACATTAACACAAGCAGTTGAACCTCAATCATCAATAACAATCTCTAAAATATGACAGTTACAGAAATGAAGTACAAAAAAGAAAAGGATGTTTACTACTTCAAATTATGTTTAAAAACTGAAACAAACAGTACCAAACATAATTAGTGGACAAGATCTCTCGAAGCCTCAAAAAAAAAAAAAAAACTTTTTCCTTTCAATAAAACAAATGGAAAGGAAAACTAGCCTTTTTAAAAGAACATGAATCTAAAAGAACACCTAAGAGTACACAAGTTTCATTTAAGCCTTTACATTAATACATGAATCTAAAAGAGCATAGTAAAAGCAAGTGTCTGCAATTGTATGGCAATCCTATCCAAGAGTGCACACAAGCTTCAGCAAATCTTGTTTATATAGCATCTATGGTCCATGAAAATTCAAATAAAGAATCCAACAACAAACATATCGTATGTCACCTAAGTTCAGAATGCACATATGTTTCAGTATCCTCAGAGAATGGAGATTCCTCAGTTGGAGTTTCAGGGGCATTGGACCCTTCTGAAGATTCAGGACTTGCATATGGAGGAGCTTCATAAGCATAAGCATAGGAGTCACCAGAGGCTTCAGAACTTCCATAATCAGGAGTCTTACTAGCTTCATAAGCATAGGAATCACCTGAGGCTTCCGAACTTTCATAAGTCTTATGAACTTCAATTTCTCTGCCTTGAACAGATTGAAGCAGATAATGTACTCCATTAACCACATCATATACCATTAGTCCTATCCTACCTCCAATCCAACTGCCCAAATGACTTCCCACAAGATAACCAACCCTCCCTAGTCTTTCTTCCCCAAAGAATCCTACGGTATAGGTTCCAAATAGAGTGCCAGTGCCTCTGAGGAAACCTTCAGTCATTGTACCACCATAGTATATAGCCTCAAAAAAGTCCCATCCAGAAGAGATAATGGGACCTATTATTCGCTTGGCTTTCCGGGTTGCCAACTTTGCTGCTTTTGCTCCTTCTTTTTGTGCTTGTCTGGCAGCATCTTGAGCAGACAACCCCTGTTGCAATGAATCAACTAGTGCATTTTCGATTGCAAGATGCCTTGCTCTCTCGACATGAGCAGATCTGATGTTGTAGAAATAAAGCTTCACCCCTTCTTTCACAGTACATGCTAGTGTTCCAGTGCTCATGTCAAAACAGTTCAACAATGTAAACTTCCCACTTTGAGATGAAGCCTCTTCTCCAACCAATTGTCGACATTTTTCAGCTATGCAAGAAGGAGATTAGACTCTAAAAATGAGTAGTAGAATCAGAGAATGGCTTCACTACCAAATATTTGAAACAAAATTGTTTAGATCTTGTATGCTTTGGAACAGAAGTTGATAAGAAACTCACTTTACTAATTTTAGACTTTAATTAAAATATACATAACAACAGCAAGTGTTGAGCAATAATGACTAAAATAATAACATAATCTTTTCTAGGCACAGATATATCCATCACTCAAGGATTAATTAACAAGCAGTTGAGTTACCAAATGCCAAAGAAATGAAGGTCAAATAGGGGGGAAAAAATGTTTTATTTATTTTCAAGTTCTTCTAGTTCAAAGTAAGCTTACTCTATTACAATCCTTCCCATCGCATTGGCTGAATCCAAAACCTCTGTTACTGAAGAGGGTGAAAACCCGGCTATAAAGGCAGGAGATATAGAGAATCTCAAAGCTTACAACACTATTCAGTTCTAATACAATGGAGAATCCACCTTCTCTTTTTACTTTTTCCTTACTTTAGGAAACATATATACATAATCCTTCTCATCCGGAACTTGGTAGAGAAAAGACAAGGGCCGATCCTCAGTGGCACTCTTGTTTTCCCTTCTTTCTCCCCTTATCTGTTTGCTTCAGATAATACAGTGATTCAAAAAAATTCCTACTGAAAGTAAAGCACAACTATCAAGTACACAAACCACCATGGCAGGACCTTCCTAAGCCTCATGCAAGTCCTAGTGTTGGGCAGAGTAGTTGAAGGGATTAGTTAAGTTAGTTACTAAACTAACTCGGTTAAACTCGCTCCTTAATAATGTTTACATCTCTTTCCATATAATATAAGGCAATAATATGCTACATTATTAATCCAAAACATAAAATTTTACACACTTTCTTTTCCCCTCTAATTTTCTCCCATTTTATTGATTCCTTACACCAAGTCACGAAGAACAATTTAACAAATATTTCAACTTTATTCCCCAACGTTGTCATAGTCAAATACCCAATAGAGTAAAAACGACATATTAACTAAGAAAAAAAATATTGAGCCAAAACTTCCATTTCATAAACTCAAGATATTAATTTCAAACTCTCTGTTCTTTGCTTCATTTTCTTTAAGGCAAAATGCAAGATCTCACACATAATAAAAGCATGTTACCACGTATAGTTTATGTACCTGTAATGCTGAGAACGATGATGCCTGCGATGAAGATCAGAAGTTGCATCCTTCTTTTCTGGAAATCCATGAAAATTGAAAAATTCCCCAAGTCAAAATCCCTAATTTTGGTCGTAAATGAGATTTAGGGAAACTTTGGGAGAATTGAAGCTTTTAGAAAGCATGGGTTAGAGGGAAGAATCTTCTTCAACCCCATAAAATTCTCGCTCGCTGAGGTCTCTCTGGATCTCTGACTGAATATTTGATCCTTCGAGGAAGAAACCAGGAAGAATCTCATTCTCCTGTGCCCGGTCACCACAGGAAACGCACCGTTTCGATATTGCACATAATTTGTAAAAAGGAAACGACATGTCGGTGGATCGTGACTTATAAGATTTTAGGAAAGTTCAACGACACTTTTCTTTCTTTTTAGACTACACTGCCAATTGCCACACTTGGGTGTGAAATACACCTGAATGAATAAACTTTAACTACTTGATGGTCACATGTAAATTTGAATAAAGTAAAATTTTTAAATTTAACTTTGAATAGTGTCGGAGCTTGATAGAGTAAGTATTAATATACTCCTCTAAAAAAAGAACATTAATATATATTTTTTTGAACTGAATATATATATATATATATATATATTTATTTATTTATTTATTTAGGACTAGGAATTGGGAAGTTCTAAATCCATCACAATTTGGATTATGTATATTAATAGGGGATTATATATACATCCCAAAGATCAAAAGAGGCAATTTAAAGGATAAGAAAAAAGGCACTCTGTCTTTAACTCTCATTCTTTTACAATTTTGCAAGATTGTTCCCATTCAAAGTCCATTCAAAGTTTTCTTCCATTTTTTGTCTTATTATTTTTGAAAAATTTCTTTTTATGTGTAACTCATCTCTTCTAGTTCTATTTTTTTAATAATCTTTTTGATCTTAAATTAAAGCAGAGAAAGAAGAAATAAAATTTCTTTGCTTTATATCTAATTTGCTTTGTTTTATCTTTTAATTTCTTTTCTAATATCTTTTGTTTCATTTTCTTATATTAATTGTTTATTTCTCTCATAGTTTTTTGTTAAGTTATTTAATCTTTTCATCCTAAAAATTAATACTACTAATCTATTTTAGTTCATGGATTTGAATGGAAGAAAATTAGCTTTAAAGTGTGTTTAAGGTGCTTTAAAAATGGGTCTTGATTTGTTGTCCTGACTTATCTTTTTATTTGTTTTCGGGATACTTTAATACTTATGTGGAGTATAAATATAAATTTCCATATTTATAATCTCATTTACAAGTTTAGCCATAATGTAAATTATTAAAAGGTTTTTGGTATGTATATTCCTTGAATTTATTGTGGATTGGCAATGTAGCCCCTAAACCTTTTTTCTTGGTAATTAACACCTTGAATTTGTAAACTAGTAGAAATTGACACTATTATGTTAATGGGTATTAAACTAATATCGGAAATAGTCATGTGACTATCATGTGACATATATTCTAAGGGCATTACTGTTAGCCTAAAATTAGCTAATTTAAGAAGGGGTTGAATTGGGATTTAAAAATTTTTACAAACTTTTCTTGATAAGTAAATAAAGACTTTATCAAGTAAAAATACCTATAATCTAGTTTGGCTTAAGTGATTTTTGTAGAAAAGTAGAGTTGAAAGTTTGAATCACAAAAGATGATTTGAACAACTTGAAAGTATGATTAAAGTAATGTAAGAATATTCAAAAATTATTTCGAGTATTAGAAAAGCTTCTATTTATAGACCAGAATGAAAACAAGTCTTTTAGACTATTTGATCGACAATCTGTCATTTTCAGTAAACCGAAAGTATATTTTCGGTAGATCAAAAATACTAATTATTGGTAGTGCGATTCTAACAGTCGAATTTGAAAAACTGTAAAACTTTGGACAAAGAAATCAGTCAATTGATTCTGAGGACCGGTCTGTTGAAACTATCCGAAAGCATGTTTTGATTTTCATTTCGAGTCTTCTTTTTTATTTTTTGCAAACTTGTGACTTCTAAAATTAATTTTTATGAAATATGGAACCTATAGAAATTCATAAATTAATTTAAAAGTTTGTGTAAAATAAATTTCATATTTTAATTGGAAATAAGTAAGTTTAACTGAGTCGGTATGAAAATTTTCAATTTTATGAAAAATGTGATCCATTAAGATTATATTATGTATAAACAAGTATTTAAATATAAGAACTAAGTATATAACTTTTGTTAGTCTAGGTCTTGTATTTTTTAACTTTGTCTTCAAATTCTTTTTCATAATCCAACTTGAATGTCTTATGATCCTTTCAATTTAACTTGCTACACACTCAAGTAAATTATTAGTTCTTAATCATATGTTTGTTAACTTCAAAATATGAGAGTAGGATTGATGATACAAAACATGACTTAACAATCTCCCCCTTTTAATGATAACAAATATCTGATTTAAAAATGAGTAAGGAATAAGAAATAAACAAAGATAAGTATCCTTATCAAATCTTGAATGCTCCCCCTCAAAATATGCTTGATTAAAAGAATTGAAACTCTCTCTTAAATTTATAAAGGGTGCATATTATTAAGATTTTTGCTCATAGATACCAATTATGTTAATAAAACATAGAATAACTAAGTTGATACTAATTAATTAAAATTCAAGATAAAATGATCAAAATGATACTAATAGAATTAAATCAAAATACATTCTTCTCTCTTTTTGATATCATCAAAAAAATTCACAAGAGAGAATAAATAAAGTATCCAATGGAATGCAATAAAAATAGAGAGTGCATATGTTAGAGTTCAACAAAACAAAACAAAAAACATAAACATAGAGATTATGCAAGAAAAGACCAAAATAAAAAAATAAAACATAAACTAGGGAGGAGGAAAATGGCCTAAGAAAGATAGCATCATCCGCATTATCTTGTCCTACTAATCTTGAATGATTTAGAATTGACATTCTTGATGTTGGCAGATGGAGCGGATATCGGCTGATAGAATCTGGAAATGCTCAAGCTGGGTGTCATGTATGTACTAGATGTCAAGTTGGATGGTGTTAAGATGTTCAAAAAGGCTATTGAAGGCTTCAATAAAGTCTAACTGTTGTGCAGAAACCTTTTCAGCATGAGTGCTCTCAGGAGTGTCTTCAGCAGCTCCAACTCTACTACCGCCAACTTCTTATTGAGCGCCAATTCTATGATCATATTCTTGCTTAGTTTTGGCCACCCATTCATTGTTGATGAAACTGAAACCCATGAGGTTGAAGATCTTATTGTTGATCTCAACATCAATGGTCCATGGTTTACGCTCGGCCTAATCGAATGGTGGAATGTTGAAGTATTGGAAGATGTGAGTAAGGAAGAAGCCATAAGAAAGAGTGGATCTCCTATTCTTTTTAGCATATATCATCTTATGAATAATGAAATACAATAGGTTCAAATTTCTCCGAACAAGAATAGAATCAACAAAACCAAGATCACAGAATGTGAGTGTATCCCTATTACCACTTTTAGGAATCATGTTTTGAGACACAAACTGGAATATAATCCTAGCCTTTAGGATAAGATCAGTGACACAAGGCTTAAACTAAAAATTATCAGGAGAACAGACTCAGAGTAAAGCTTGTTAAGGATCAAAATCCTCAATTATAGGCCAAGAATTAGTTATAGGAAACTTGTAATCACCCAAAGGTAAATGAAAAAGATCTGCTAGGAGTCATTCAGTAACCTCAAAGTCAATTCCCTTAAGGGATCCATAGACAGCATGTTGTCTCCTAGAGATATTAGCACAAGCATAAAAATCTCTAACCAACCTAGGATACTCTGTCTCCCATAATGGAGCAAAATTCAATCTATTCCATGTTCTCAATACAATCAGGAAAATTTACATAGGCTAGGTCTCTAAAATTAAAGGTTCTAGCTAAATAATGGTTGTTTTAGAGAAAGTTTCCTTGTATCTAGTCATAAGAGCAGGTGATTCTAAGAAAGAAATATCAAACCTCACTTTGGTGCATTGTTCTGGTCGAATTTTCTTGCCTTTACACCTTGGGTTTTCCCTTCTAAGAGCTATTGGACAAGAAATATGATGAACAAATAGAGACACGAACAAAGATAGCCCCAAATTCGAATTCTAGGGTTTAAAAAGATGAACAATTTGATTTTGATGCTAAGAGAGTATGAGAATCAAAGAATAAGTATGAAAAAACGATGAAATTAATTTTGATTAGAGGAAAATTGAGTAACCTAGAGAGAAATTTGAGTGGGAATGAGAAGAAAAAATTTTAGGATGAGAGAGAGAGAGAGAGTTTTCGGCAGAGAGAGCAAGAAAAAATGACTGAGAAAAGTGTTGAAATCTCAAATAGCCGCGGACCTGCGTGTTTTTAGCAGACCACAAATAGCCGTGGACCTGCGCGTTATCGGCAGACCGAATTTTTCGGTCTGCCGATTCCCTTATTTACGCTGTTTTTCAGTGAAAATCGACTTAAAATAGTAGAAATGCTTAAACTAACAATGAAAATATTTTGAAATAAACAATTTAATGAACATACACTAGAAATCAAACAACTTTTAAGCAAAAAAGAGTCAATGAAGCTCATTATGATCAATCATGCCAAGTTCTCTACGAATCATGCAAAAACGATCCTCACTAAGAGATTTAGTAAAAAAATCAGCTAGTTATTTTTTCGTGTACAGAAACTCAAATATAATGACACTTTTTTGCGTGTGATTATAAAGAAAATGATGTCTAATATCAATATGCTTAGCATGTGAATGCAAAATTAGATTTTTGGACAAATTGATAGTACTACTATTATCACATTTAATGGGCACATGATTATAATTCATTCCAAAATCTATTAGAGGTTGTTTCTTCCAAAGAATTTGAGCACAACAACTATCAAAAAAGATATATTTGGCTTCAGTAGTAGAAAGAGTAACAGAATTTTATTTCTTGCTAAACCAATATACAAGTGAATAACTAAGAAAATAATTGTCACTAGTACTCTTGCGATCAGTTTGACAACTAGCAAAGTTCACATCCAAAAAACTACCAATGATAAAGTGTGTGCCTTTTGGATACCATAATCCTCTGTTCATAGTGCCATGCAAATATTTAAATATTGCACTAAGATATGATTCTTTAGAATTAGATTGAAATCTAGTATATAGGTAAACACTAAACATTATATCTAGTTTATTAGCCATTAAATAAAGTAGAGATCTAATTATGCCTTGATATTTAGTGATATCTACTGTTTTACCATTTTCATCTTTGTCAAGTTTGATTAAGGAGCTTATAGGTGTTCGCATTAACTTGGAGTTCTCTATAACAAACTTCTTCAATATATCCTTAATATACTTGGATTGATTGATGAAAATGCCTTCTTTCTTTTATTTGATTTGAAATCTAAAGAAGAAATTGAGTTCTCCCATCATGCTCATTTCGAATTCATTGTGTAAACACTTACAAAATTCTTCACAAAGAGAAATATTAGTAGCACCAAAAATAATATCATCAACATAAATTTGGACTATAATCATCTCTCCCCTTTTTCATTTTATAAAAAGAGTAGAATCCGCTTTTCCTGTAATAAAATCATTTAAAATCAAAAATTTACTCAATCTATCATACCAAGCTCTCGGAGTTTGCTTCAAACTATAGAGAGCCTTTTTCAATTTAAAAACATGATCCAGAAACTTATGATTTTGAAAATTAGGGGGTTGGGCTATATATACTTCTTCTAAAATATATCCATTTAAAAATACATTCTTAACATCCACTTGGTATGAGATAAAATATTTATGGCATGCAAATGCTAAGAGCATCCTTATGGATTCTAATCTTGCTACAGGTATAAAGGTTTTTTCATAATCGATACCTTCTTCTTGATTAAAACCTTGAACTATTAATCTAGCTTTGTTTCTCATAATTATCACGTGTTCATCTACTTTATTTCTAAAGACCAATTTAGTTCCAATAATCGATTGGTCCTTAGGTCTTGGAACTAATTCTTATATATCACTTCTTTCAAATTAATTTAATTCTTCTTGCATAGCTAAAATCCATTATTCATCTTTTTCCGCATCTTTAAAACTTTTCGGTTTAATATAGAGATAAAAGTTATGTTATTGTAAATATTTCTAAATAATGCTCTAGTCTTGACTCTTTATAAGGGGTTACTTAGAATTTGGTTTTTAGGATGAGCAAAATAGAATTTTAAATCTTAAAGAAGACTAAGAGTGTTATCATTATCGCTTTCCTTTTCTTACTTAAGATCTTCTTATAGTTGGATATCCTTTTCTTCATTTGTTTTCTATTTTATACTTAGCTCATTCAAGCTTAGTTCCAAACCAACAATATCATCATCATCTAATTTTCTCTCGTTAAAGAGAGTGTTAAACTCATCAAAAATAATATTAATAGATTCTTTTACTATCAATGTTCTTTTATTGAAAACTTTATAAGCCATACTAGTAGTAGAGTATCCAAGAAAAATACCAATATCGGATTTTGAATCAAATTTACCCAAATTATCTTTAGTATTCCAAATAAAATATTTGCAACTAAAAAATTTAAAATAGCCAATGTTGGGTTTTCTATCTTTCCAAAGCTCATAAGGTATTTTATTCAAAATTGGCCTTATCATATCTCTATTCATAATATGACAAGCAGTGCTAACCACTTTGGCCCAAAAATATTTTGGCAAACTACTTTCATTTAGCATATTTCGTGCCATTTTTTGTAGGATTTTATTCTTTCTTTCTATAAATGTATTTTTTTTGTAGAATTCTAGGAACTAAAAAATTATGATTAAAACCATTTTTGTAGCAAAAAGCTTCCATTTCATCATTTTCAAGCTCACCACTATGATCACTTCTAATAGATATAGCATTTTTTTTATTTTATACTTTCTTACAAAAGATAGTAAGAATATTTAAAACATTATTTTTATGAGTAATAAATAGAACCTAAGTTAATCTTGAAAAATCATTAACTATTACAAAAGCATAGTATTTTCCACTAAGACTAGCAACTCTTGACGGTCCAAATAAATTTATGTGAAGTAGTTGCAAGGGTCTAGAAGTAGTAATTGGATTTAAAAGAGCTTTTTACTTGTTTTCGAAATTGACATGCATCACAAATCTTGTCTTTTTCAAAGAATAAACTAGGTACACCACTAATAAGATTTTTCTTTGAAAGTTTAGAAATAGTATTCATCCTAGCATGTCCAAGTCTTCTATGTCAAATCCTAGAATTATCTTTTAACACTAAAAAATATTTATCTTTACTAAAATTTTTTTCAATATCAATAGTATATATATTATCTTTTCTTTCCCCTTTAAAAATAATTTCTTTTAAAAAAGTCCTCAATTAAACATTTGGAAGGCTAAAAAATAACAAGATACCCTTTATCACAAAGTTGACTTATACTAAGCAAATTATGTTTACGGCTATCAACAAGTAAAATATTTTTTATAATGAGAAAGGAAGTAGTACCAATGTTACATATACCCAAAATTTTTCCTTTGGCATTATCTCCAAAAGTAACATATTCTCCATTATTTTTGTAAACGATAAAAGTAAGGAGTAGTCTCCATCATATGTTTGGAGCAACCACTATCTAAGAACCAAAAGTTCTTCTTTTGTACCTATAAGTAAGAATCAAACTTTAATTTTTGGAACCCATACTAATTTTAGTCCTTGAGAGTTAGTTTTAGAATCTTTTGGTACCTAAGCTAGGTTTCCACTAAAATATGTATTCTTTTTCACAAAGTATGAAAAACTAGTATATCTATCTTGATTACAATAAGTGCAAGAGTGGTTTGTGTCACTTGTAATAGCTTTTGAGGTATTTTTATTTAATAGAAGATTTATACCCAATACCTCCTTTGTTAAAAACATATTTTGCCAACCAAGCATCATGTCAAAATTTTTCTTTCCATTTGTAAATTTGTGAATAATTTTGGTCAAGTCTAATTTTGCCATTTAAAGAAGTGTTTTCTTTGAGAAAACATCACAATTACTACAAGGTAATTTTACTTCCTTTTCTTTTATAAACTCTTCAATTATTTTTGACAAATTAAGAATTTTCTTTTTATGAGCATTGTTTTTGAAAATGAGTTTTTCATAGTTTTTGTATAAATCATTGAAATCACTCAATAAACTATCATAAGATAAATTACAATCACTATCATTTTTACCAAAATCACTACTAGTATCATTATTATAATAAAATTTACTTTTAAGTTCAAGAGAGCTTGCCTTATTTTCTATTGCTATGAAGCACATATTGGTAATTTCTTCTTATTTTTCTCCTTCGGATTCTTCTTCTTCATTATCATCCGAAGTGGCCTACATTGCCTTTTTCTTCATTCTTCTTCTCAAGGAAGATTTGTTCTTCATGATCCCAGCTTCTTGCATTCGAAGCAAGAGATGGGATCGTCCTTCATTTTCTTCTCTCAGAAGTCATTGTCTTTGGTATTCTTCTTGAAATTCTTTTTTTTTTTAAATCTAAGTACCTTGTGTACCTTTTAGTAAGTAGAGCAATGTCTTATAGCTTACTATCTACAAAATCTTCTTCTTCCTCGTTGCTTTCTTTTAAGGCGGCTTTAAGAGTGATTCCTTTCCTTTTTTTTTCTCATCTTCTTCATCTTTATTTGATCCCTTCATAATGATCTCATAGGTCATAAGGAATTCCATAAGTTCTTCAAGAGGAAGTTTGCTAAGATCTTTTGCTTCTTGAATAGCTACCACCTTACTTCTTTATGCTTGAGGAAGACTTCTAAGGATTTTGCTCACCAACTCACCATTTGGAAATATTTTTCCTAGAGCACCAAGAAAATTAATAATACTTGTGAATCTAGTAAACATTTGAGAAATAGATTCATATTTTTCTATTTTGAATGACTTATAGTTTCGGGTAAAAATATTAATCCTAGTCTCTTTTATAGAGCTAGTTCTTTGATAAGAGACTTCTAACATGTTCTATAGTTCATGAGCATCTCTAGCTTTCTCAACATTATTATAAATATTCCTATCTAAACCACAAATAAGAATATTTTTAACTCTATTATTTTTGGTAAAGTTGATTTTATCTTTTTCATCATATTCTTTTATATCTTTTTCAACTTCTCTACTATCAACTATTTTTGTTATTTTCAAGGATCCTTTGGTGATAATATACCATAAATTAAAATCAATTAAAGTAAGTATCCATACGACTTCTCCAATAGTTAAAATCACTTCGATTGAAAAATAGTGGTTTTGATGGAGACAACTCCTCGTATTGAAAAGAAAAAGTCGGTTGGGCTAGCCATCTCAAAAACTGTTAAGTTTTAAAAAATTTGAGCACCAAGCTCTGATACTAATTGTTAGCCTAAGATTAGCTAATCCAAAAGGAGGTGAATTAAGTTTTAAAAACTTTTGCCAACTGTTCTTGATAAGCAAGTAAAGACTTTATCAAGTAAAAGTAACTAAAAGCATACACAAGCTTAAGATAAATAAATTTAAAGAGATAGGGATAGAGAAGTGCAAATACTATTTCTACGAGGTTTAACAAATACGACAATTTGTTTACGTCCCTAGCTCCTAGCAACCTGCTTCAAGCTTTCCACTATCAGATTAAGAGAATGGGCTTGACCGACCCTATTACACAACGAGTGACTTCTCCTTAAGTACACTCACATCTTTATAATAGTTTTAAATTTAGCTTTATCATGCCTAACTCAGATTGTTTTGACTCTAGTGTCAATCTCACCTAAACTAGGTTGTTAACGAATCTGATGTCAACCTTACCTCATAAATACAATTTTGGTTTTTATTTATTAATACACTCAACTCGATTCTCTTTTGAGAAGATAATAGATACAAAGTAAGCCCAGAGAGAAGAAATGAGAAAACAAGATATAATCTAGTTTGGCTCAAGTAATTTTTACGAAAAAAAATGAATTTGAAAGTTTAAATCACAAAAGATGATTTGAACAACTTGAAAGTATGATTAAAACAATGTAGGAATGTTCAAAAGTTATGTCAAGTATTAGAAAAACTTTTATTTATAGACTAGAATGAAAATAAGTCGTTTTAGACCATTTGACAGACAATCTGTCATTTTCAGTAGAGAGTAAGTATATTTTCAGTTAGCCGAAAATACTAGCTATTGGTAGTGCAATTCTAACGGTCGAATTTGAAAAACTGCAAAACTTTGGACAAAGGAATTGGTCAACTGACTTTGAGGACCGGTTTACTGAAATTGTCTAAGAGCATGTTTTAATTTTTATTTCAAGTCTTTTTTTAATTTTTTTCAAATTTTTAACTTCTAAAATTGATTTTTATAAAATATAGAACCTATAGAAATTCATAAGTCAATTTAAAAGCTTCTATAAAATAAAGTTTATATTTTAATTAGAAGTAAGTTTGACTGAATTGGTTTGAAAATTTCCAATTTTATGAAATATTTAAGCCATTAAGATCATATTATGTGTGAACAAGTATTCAAATACAAGAACTAAATATATAATCATTGCTAGTCTAAGTCTTGTATTTTTTAAATTTGTCTTCAAGCTCTTTTCTATAATCCAACTTGAATGTCTTGTAATCGTTTTAATTTAACTTGCTACTCACTCAAATAGATTATTAGTTGTTAATCATATGTTTGTTAACTTTAAAATATGAGAGTAGTATTGATGATACAAAGTATGACTCAACAATTACTAGTATTTTACATTGCCAAATGATTGAAAATGAAAATAAAGGATTTTAGAAGGAAATTAGGAAGTCTTCTTTTTTTAAGAAAAACAATATTTACCTAAAATATTTCAGAAAAACAAATTATTACCTAGAATAAAACTAAATAAAATTAGCTAGAACAATTTAAATTAAGTAATTAATAAAAAGTATTCAAACCCATATGAAAAAGAATCGCTCGACTTCCACTACTTAACCTAAGACGACTCATAGATAGACATGGAACTTAACAGTTCAAAGAAGCAGATCTTGATGACTTGAAGAAGACTCTAGAACAATGGCTTAAGTCACAGAGCCATGGCTCGTGGCTGAGTCATGAGGACAACAATTTCTTCTTGTCAGCTATAGAAACAAGAATAGATGACAGTTAAATCCGACGATGGGTTACCGATAACTAGGGAAGCCAGTATGGTAGTGTTATTAGAGAATGGTAGATATGTAAGAAAAATATATAATAAGAAGTAAAGGTAAGAGGGAAAAGTATCGCATATTTTCTATAACAATATTGAAGCTGTACAAACTATATATATACATATATTCTATACTACAACCTACCAACTAGCCGTTGAAGCTTTCCTTTATAGGATTAGAGTCAACTAACTCATAAAGAATAGAGATCCCATAAAATAAGCCCAAAATATATCAAATTTGAGGATTATATGCCTTTATTTTGATTATTGCTATCTCTAGAATTAATATCCTTGATATCCTTGCTAACTTAGGCAAGCTCAGTTGGTCCAAGGCTTGAGGGATGTGTGTGTGAGTTTAAGGATAAGGGGTTCAAACCTTGGTAAAGTGTGTGTTATTTTCATTTAAATTTGTAATAAGTGGTGATCATTAGTTAAACTCCACTTTTAAAATATATATATATATATATATATATATATATATAAATATATATCCTTGATTGTTTCCTCGTTTGAATTATTTGAATTATTTCCTTTAACATCCCCTCTTAAACTCCACTGTGGAAGAGTCCAAAGGCCAAGTTTGTTGCAAAATTCCTTGAATGGTGTCATTGTAAGAGGCTTCATAAAGATGTCTGCAATATGGTCTTTAGAGCTAACAAATCGAGAAATTAGTTGTCCTTAGGCGACTTTTTCCCATGCAAAATGATAATCTATTTCAATGTGTTTTATACGAGCATGAAAAACTAGGTTGATAGTGAGATATAATGCTAAAATTTTGTCACTGAACAAACTTGGAGGGTGTGAAAGATAGAGCCTACTATCCATCAATAGATAGGTTATCCATATAAGTTCTACAGTAGTGGATGCTAAGGCCATGTATTCAGTTTTTGGCACTAGATCAAGCGACTGTTAGTTAATTTTTTGCTGACCATGAGATGCAATTAGATCCAAGAAAAGTACAAAATCTAAGAAAAATACAAAAGCCTGTCGTTGATCTTCGAGTGAGAGCACATCCACCCTAATCAGAATCTGCAAAGGCAATAAGAGTTAAAATAGGATTGGACAATAAATAGATTCCATGATCAAGGATATCTTGGACATAACTTAGGATGTGTTTAACCAACTGAAAGTGACAAAGACTTGGTTTGTGTATATGTTGGTACACAAAATTTACACTATATGCAGGATCAGGTCTACTGAATGTAAGATATTTTAACCCACCAACAATGCTTATATAAAATATGGGATCAGAAAATAACGTGGAATCAGTGGAGTGAGTGTGTGGTACCATGGGAGTTGATAAAGGTTTACTATTATGCATCTTAGCATGATAAAGCAAGTCAATAGCATATTTCTTTTGATTTAAAATAATTCTTTGAGAAAACTTAGTTACTTCAATGCCTAAGAAATAATAAAGTTAACCAAGATCCTTCATGGCGAACTCTTGTCCAAGTATGTGAATATATTGATTTTTCAATGTGGTATTACTTCATGTAATGATAAGATCATCAACATGAACTAATAAAAGGATACTGCCTTGTTTTCCCTGAAATAGAAACAAAAATGAGCCAGCTGAACTGCAGGTAAAACCATATGCTAAAAGAAACATGCTAAACCTGCCAAACCAAGATCTTAGAGCTTGTTTTAAGCCATATATATCCTTGTTCAATTGGCATACATAAGTATACTTATTTGGTTCGATAAAGCCTGGGAGTTGTTCCATAAAAATAGGTTTATCAAGATTTCCATGTAAGTATTTTTAACATCAAGTTGCTTAATATCCCATTTATGAGATAAGGCAATAGATAAATGATTCTTATTGTAGCTGGTTTCACAACTGGAGAAAAAGTTACAATGAAGTCTATACCTGGAATATGGTTAAACCCCTTGTCTGCCAACCTATCTTTGAGTCTTTCCAAAGTTCCATCAGCCTTTAGTTTTGCTTTATAGACCCATTTGCGGCCAATTACATTCATTCCATTAGTCCGTGAGACTAATGTCCAAGTTTGGTTATGATGCAATGCATGCATTTCTTCTTGCATAGCATGTAACCATCCAAAACGATTAAGAGCATCTTTGATATTTTTTGGCTTTACAGGAATGTCATACCAAAGTAAAGCAAATTTAGTTGAATTGTACCTGGTATTAGGCTTATGTATATCTGCTCTTGCTTGAGTTGTTATGGTATGTATTGGAGGATTTTCATGCTCTTGCACTTGTTCACTGAGTTGAGGTTCTATTTGGTCTTAGACTTCTTGCTCATATGGATGAATATTGTTCAATTTTTCTTCTGCTGCAATAGTTATTTCACCTTTATGAATTGTGGTTAGTGGTGCAAGATCACCTAGTATAACTTGAGCGAGCAAAGAAGTAGTACTTTCAGGTTCCTTGCCTTATGGGTATGTAGTCCATTCGTCCTTAGTACAAAGACTGAAAAGAGTAGTAGGTTGTTTGAAGGGTAGAGTCTTTTCATCAAAGACTATATCCCTTGAGATGTAAACCTTACCTATTGGAGGATGATAACACCTATAACCCTTATAAAATTCATTGTATCCCAAAAACATAAAAGGAAGAGATTTTGGATCAAATTTATTTTGAGCTATTTTTCATAGATAAGGAAAGCATCTAAACTCAAAAACCCCTAAAGAAGTGTAGCCAGGCTACTTACCACTAAGCTTGTGTATTAGACTTTTCACACCTAGAACCTTGGAGGGAAGTCTATTAATCAACCAAGCTGCTATAGAGAAAGCTTCAACCCAGAATGTTTTGGGAATACTAGCATGGTCAACCCATGTTCAATAATATTTTTATGCTTCCTCTCAACAAGGCCATCCTGTTGAGAGGTTCCTGGACAAGATTTTTTAGGTTTTATTCCCTGTTCCTCCAAATAATGAACTCCTTGACTTCAAATTCCCTTCCACCATCAAATTGGAAAGTTTTAATATTCTTGTTAAATTGATTTTTCAAGAATTTATGAAAGATAATGAAACAATTTAAAAAATCAGATTTTTTTTCTCAAAGGGAAAAACCAAGTAAAGCGAGTACATTCATCCACAAAAATCACATAATATTTAAATTTTTGAAATGAAGTAATGGTTGTTGGACCCTATAAGTCACAATGAATCTTAGAAATAGGTTCCATGCAATAGTCATAAACATAAGAAAATGTATTCTACAAGACTTTCCTAACTGATAACTTTCACAAAGTATTTTCCATTGTGCTCATTAACATTAATGAGTTTATCTCCTTTAAGAAAACTAACAATCTGCATATTAGGGTGACCCAATCTTTCATGCCACAGGATATCGCTAGCTGATCGAAACCTTGTTGAAAAAAGAGACATTTTTTGTTCTGTTTTTAGGCTATAAAGTCCTCCATCTCTAGATCCAATTGCTATCGCTTTCCTTGTTTTTCCATTCTTTATATAAAAATCATTTGTAGCAAACTCAGAAGTGTAAGGTAAATCCGAAGTTAACTGACTAACTGAAAGAAGATTTTTTTTAATCTCAGAAACAACTAGGACATTCTCAAGTTTGACAGAATTATTTTTAGTATGAAGTATGGTGCTTCTTATATGTATGATTTTTAATTTGTCTCCATTACCGATCATTACCTTATCTGTTCTATTGTAGAGGTTGGAATTAGTTAGCTTACCATTATCGTGGGTCATGTGTTGAGTTGCTCTTGTATCAGGATACCATGCTTCATTTTGATTATCTGAGATAGTCATGGCAGTAAGAGCTTGATTGGCATCCTCTAGTTGGAAGTCTTGGTTGAATCGATGCCAACAATTAAGCACTATATGTTGACGCTTTCCACAAATCTGACATGAGATCCCATTTTTATTTTGAATCATCTTATTTTCTTAAGGAGAACCTGGAGTTTTTTGACTAATTTGTTGGAAACTTTGACCTGTTGAATTGAAAAAGCTCTGTCCCTGCTTATTATTACTTTTAAATTGTCTTGGACTACTCTTATTTTGAGCAAAGAAAGCAGCATGATCTTCAGTAGCAACATTTGGGTTATGAAGGATTTTCATATTTTCATGACTTTGCTATAATTGAGTCATATTATTGTAACAAGTTATAGAATGTTTCATCATGGAAGTGAAAAAGGATTCATAACCATTACCTAGGCCTTTTAGAAGGCCAAATACCTTTCCTTGATCATCCAGAGGTCGACCAATACTAGCTAGCTCATCACATATTTGTTTAAATCCTCTAATATAGTCATTGATTGAATTAAAATTTTTCTTCTTATGCAGATCCATCTTCTGCACAGAAAAAATTTCTGGTCCTTTGTGCTTGGAGCTTTTTTGATCAGTGAGTGATGTCCATACGTCACTTGATGTCTCGAGCCTAACAGTAAGTCCTAGGACTTCCTCAGATAATGTCCCAATTATCCATCCACAAAGGAGTGGATCGGATCTCCTCCAAAGAATATATTCGGGATTTATGACAGACTCCCTTGCTGCAAAATCATCATTTCCTATAGTATTTTGGAAATAAATTCTTTTGGTTTAGGATAGCTTCCATCGAGGAAACCACTCATATCTTGGCTTTCTATGAGGCCGTTGATTTGAGTTTTCCACATTAGGTAATTGTTTTGAGTAAGTTTAAGAGAGACAAAGTTCCCAATATTCAAGATGGAAGGATATGGATATTATATATTTGACGTAGTTGCCATGGTAACAAAATCAATTCGAAAGGTAGGAAAAGGGCGCTAATACGAGGTAAGAAAATTATATAATAAGAAGTAAATGTAAGAGAGAAAAGTATCGTATATTTTCTATACCAATATTGAAGTTGTACAAACCATATATATATATTCTACACTACAGCCAAACAACTAGCCGTTAAAGCTTTCCTATATAGGATTAGAGTCAACTAACTCATAAAGAACAAAGATCCTATATAATGAGGCCAAAATATATCAGATTTGAGTATTATATGCCTTTATTTTGATTATTGCTATCTCTAGAATTAATATCCTTGATTGTTTTCTCATAGTTTGAATTATTTGAATGATTTCCTTTAACAAGATCTTCGTTTACTGTCAACAGAGCTGGGGTTTTCTTTTTTATTTTTTTGTGTAAAATTGTTTTTTTTTTGGCTTAAATGATAAGTGGTATTAGATGATTGTTATCAATGCATTGGAAAGGAAGATACATCCTTAATTCAGCAACTGGTGCGACCAAAAAACTTTAGTAACAAGATGAACAAAAACCAAAAATAGGGAAGCACAATATTTCCAAATGAAGATAAATGACATTATTATGTTTGTTAACATGGACCCGAGTACACAACATTGTGTCAAACTGGATTGCTGCTACGCTTTTCTTGAAGAGAGTTTTTTTTTTCAATTACAAAATTTTAGAAAATATTTTTTTTGACGAATTATTTGGGTTTGAATATTTTTAGACTCAATCTTAGTTTCTTTATTCAAAAAAAAAAAGCCTCTAACTAGTTTTGAATTAGTTTAAATTTTAAAATTTTTATTTTTCTCTCAAAATTCCTCAAATTTTTCCCTCTAAATCTACCTAATAATGCCCTTAAAAAATGTGTCGCAGGACTACTTTTGTTGTCAATTAACACCTATTAACAAAATAGTGTCCGCTGCTACTATTGTATAAATTCAGGGTACTAATTACCAAAAAAAAAAAAAATATAGAGGCAATATTGCCAATCCATGACAACTTCAGGAGATATACATGCCAAATAAGCTATTAGTTAAATGCATTTATTATCGTTTTAAATATACACAGTCTAGATAATAATGAATTATTTTTTAAAAAAAATTCTTATATTATGAAATTTTTAGAGAAACTTGTCTTACTAAGATTCCAATCTCTTTCCTCTCACATACTCTTAAGAATCCTAGACTAATTGAGTTAGTCCCAATTAATTATACATGATATTATTAAATGGTCCATAATTGGATGGATACTTGCTTACTAATTAGCAAGAGACCCATGGACTCCTTCACTTATAATGTCTTGGCCAGCTCATTCGGCCATGACTTTTCTTTCAACCACATTTTGTTTATATAGATACTTGGTATCTAATGTGGTATGTGATAAGAATAAGAAAGAGAGGAAGAAGTGAGAAGAGCTCATAACCCTTCTTGCACCCCTCTTGTTCTTCTTGATTTTGTCGGTTGATCTTGGAGAAAATGAAGGATGCAAGTTGTTGGAAAGCTTAAGAGACGATTCTCTAATTTTCTCTTTGTTGGTATGCCTTAAATTCAATACACTTTGTCTTACATTTTATTTGGTGTACTTTGTCTTACGTTTTATTTGATGTCTTGATGATCTATGTACATTATTAATGTGAGTTTTGACCCATTGATTTGCTCATCAAACACGCTTATAATTTTCAACAATTGGTATCATGAGCTTGTTTCATTTGATTCGAAGTTATCAAAATTTTTGGTATTATTTTCAAATTTTCTGTTGTTTTCGTGCGTTTATATCATTTTTCTAAAAATCTAATTTTGGCTAAAATTAATAAGAGATTGAGCTTAGAAATATTGCATATGAGATATGAGTAACATTCTTGCTAAGTTTTATAGATTTATTTGGCCATTTTCTTGGTTATTTAAAGGTTTAAAAATGGTGAAAATTAGTTCCATAAAACTAAAAAATTTAAGCCTTTTGGGTCAAATAAATTCCAGAAATCAAAAGAAAATAAAATTCGGAGCCAAATCCCTTAAAAATCATTAAAAAAAAATGAAGCATCGGAGATTAGAAAATGGTCGGACCAGGTCAAAAGGGTTTGAATTAAGCTAGATTCCACCGACTGAAGGTTAGGGACAAGAAAAATGATATGTGGTTTAGCCTCTGTGAGGCGAAATATGACATGTCGTTCGACAATTAGAAGTAGAGATATTTACTGGGTCATGTTGTGTCGGCAAGGCACATTTAACTACAGCACATTCGTACCTTGTGTGATGTGAGTTTGGGCACAATTAGTAATTATGTCGTATCAGCTCGAACATAATTACCAATCGTGTCATATCGTGCCCAGTATGTTGCATGCATGTGCTCATGTCATGCCTGATTTCATGTCGTGTTTATGTCATTAACGTGTCATTATCGTACTTATTTATTTTCGTGCCAAATTGTTATATTTTTTATATTATACTATTATTGTGCCTAATCATGCCTATTTCTAGTATTTGGCTATTTTCTGTACCAAATTATGTTCGTTTTTGATATCGTGCTATTTGCATGCATAATCGTACTCGTTTATGATATTATACTATTTTCATACTAATTGCACATGTTTTAATTATTATGTTATTATTATGCCTAATAATGCTTGTTTTTTTAATGTTATTATTATGCCTAATCGTACTCATTTTTTATTTCAATTATGATTTCAAGCTTGATTATTTATATTTTTAAACTCTTATTATTCTTATTCCATAATCGTGCTTACTATTGATTTTTTAAAATTTCAAATTTAGCTATTTTAATACTATTAGACATATTTTTTTAAGTAATTATTAATTATTATGTAGAAATTATTTGAAAATTGAAATAATTTTTATATCAAAAACCAAATCTAAATTGAAAATTTTAGAGTGTATGTGAGAAACGATAATTAAATTTAAATTTTAATTATTAGAGTATATTCCAACTAAATTAATGCCTACTCAAATTATATAAAAATGTATAACTCAAGAGTTATGATTAGCATATATGTAAACTATATTTTTCTTTCTTAACATTTTAAGGATTTTCTTTTGGGTGTGAGTTTTGCTTTAGATTCTCAATTTCGTTGACTCAAACTTAATAAATTTTGAAACTTTTTTGGTTTAAAAATTTAGAAATTGATATAATATTTATAATATTTTTTTACCTAGAAAATGATTTAATTTTTTACTTTTTCTATTTTTTTTTTACATTTATTGTATTAAAATTATGCCCAAAAAATAAAATAATTTTAAACTAAGTATATTGTTTTGCAAACTAATTATTTTTCTTAATCGTATATGTCAAGCCACGTATTATGTATGTGCCATGCCAGTCTGAGCATGTTTATCATATCGTGTCGGTCCAGGTACTATTTTTAATCGTGTCATGTCTTGTCGCGCACGATTAATAATCGCGTTGTGTCGGCTTATAATTATGTTGTGCCCGTACCGACCTATTAGTGTCGACTCATTTTAATACTATTAATTGGAAGAAAAACATGTCGTCTACAAGTACTGGGCATGTCATTTTTTATTAAAATGACATGTCATTTTTCAGCCTTCATGGCCAAAATTACGTGTCGTTTTTTAGGCACGGATTTTTCAAAGAAAAAAGAAACAAAGCTACCTAGGGTGCATAAGGACGTATGAATGGTTTTTTTTCATTTGCAGTTTTCACCATTTTGCTCCATTTTTTATTTTTTAATTATCTATATGATTATTTGCTAATTTTGGTCATTATAAAACCTTTTATTGTATTATCACACATATTTTAGACATGTTATGAAATCATCTCACAGTTTTGAATAAATTAATTCTTGGGAATAATTATATACATATTCTCGTAGTCCTATATCATGTTTAGTTATATGTAAATATTAGTATTTTAATATCATACATGATTATATGGATATGTTGGTAATTTAATGCCATGAATTGCATTTTATATTGTGTTACATAATTAATTGTCAGATGATAACTATAATAAATTCTTATATGCTCGCCCGTCGTGAGTCTAAGTATGTCAAATTATTGAGTTTGATTGCTTTAATTATTATATTCTCACTTTAGGCCAATTTTGAGCATATTTTATACCATATCATGTTGTGTTTCTTAAAAATTCATTTATTATAATACAAATAAATGTCGGCATATTATATAGATAATTTGTGATTAATTATTGCTCATTTTTGGTGCATTATTGTGATTATTTTTATTTGATAATATAAATGCATGATTGGCCTTGTTTGAATTTTTTGAGATTGTAAAGAATTCATAATATTTTATACTTGCCCTCGTCAGTTGAGTATGTCAGGTTATTGATGAAAAAATTGTGATTATTGTTGTTTATTCTCTCTTGATTGTTCATAATTAATACTAAGGTCCATACAAACAATTGAATTATCCTAACGATAATTTTATTATTTGATAGAATGTCTAAAGTGGTAAAGGAAGTGCATTGAATATCATAAACTGCCAAATATTTTCTATCATATCAGTAGTTGATAGATACATTCAGTTGTAGTATTTAATATATTGTCCTTACCTACAAATGAGTCTTTGTTTACTCAAGAGACTCTAGCATACAACAATTGTGTTGTTGATTGGACCATTAGAAAAGCTAGGAGGAAGAGCAAATACTATGATCTTAGTTTTACAAGCAAATTAGTGATATTACTCTTCGTTATTTCTTCTAACTTTAAGCAATCTTTGTAACTCTGTCGTTTTGAAGCTGAATAGGACTGTTATGTTTGATGACATAGATCTCGCACCAAGGATAATATTGTAAATAGACTAGATCTTATGAGTTTGTACAACTTTGAAATCTACTATTTAGAGTAATTTAATACCATGAAGCTCCATGATGAGTGGGAGAATTTAAAAATGTATTTTTTAAGGTTAATGCGGTATTATATGAAATAATCGATTTGTGATTGCATTGTTGAGGTTAAGATCACTAAAGAATTTTTTTATGTTATTGGCAAGAAATTTAAATATTTTTTCCTAGAATAATGATTATAGACTTTGAGTATTCTAGTTCCACATCTTGTGATGATATTAATGGAATTAGAGATCATATTGATAAGGTGACTTTTCATTATTAAAGCTTATAGGAATCAGTTTGGATTATTATGAGAACTCTTTCATCTTCAATTATATTAAGTCACAATGCTCAGAAGAAGTAATTGATTAAAGATAAGACTAGATCATTACAGATAGGAATCAATTATAAATAAGTTAACAATAATATTTGTTAGGGAAGAGGATGATATAAAGAATGGTATTGATGGGAATAAAGTTTCCAATTAGTTGTAGAATAACATATGGACCTAGTAGACCATATTATCTTGAAGTTGACATCTTGGAGATAGTTAGATTATGAATAGAGATATTTTCTTTTTGGGATATTCATGAACTTGTCATATCCTCGACCTAGAGGCACTTGACTTTGATGTCTAATTTTAGGTGATTGGGACATTTTTCTTTTTTTTTTTTGGGAATTGAAAAGTAAATTACATTATTGATTGTTCTACGAGTCTAAGACATAAAAATCTTTCATATTATGGTATAAGTATTGGGTTTCAATTCTCGATTTTTTTTTAAAAAAAAAAGAAGATTTGTAGTAAAATTTATATAGTATATTATAAGTTTCCCATTCAAGATGTGCATATGCTTACTACGTGAACTTTGTATTTTTATGGATGATTGCTCCTGTTATGGTTACTTTGAACTTATTACTCTAAAGGTCTAACTTATGGAAAATGAATTGAAACGATCAATTCTGACATTGGTAGTGTTTATTATAAGAGATATAATAAAACAGAACATAGTCCAAGCCATTTGCAAGGCATTTTCAAGAATGTAGTATTGATGCATATTATGTATAATACTTAGATCTCCTAGGTATTATGATGTTACAAAAAGATATAAATCACATGCTACTTGATATGATGTGATACAAGTGAGTTGAGGATCGATAAATGACCATGAGTGTTTGCTTCAAGGGTCATCGTATATGGTGAAAGGATTCTAGATTTGATTATCTGTCTTATACCACCATTATGATTGAGTCAGATAAAGCTGTTAATTTTGTTGATAATTTTGGTACGAGTTAAGAGCTATGAGAGATTTTATTTGATGAGGAATATGTCATGTTATTAGCTCTATTATTTTTTGTTTCTACTAGGATTGTTCGCCCTGTGATTGCCTAGAAACATTTAGTTACTCGTGTTATACAATCGATCTGATGATACTAAACAATTCATATATTGATGAATAGAGGTGTATATTTCTGATAAGATCCTAGAGGTTTAATACACATGTGACATTTGGAGCTTGTATAGTTTATTGGTAGGAGCATGAGTTTGATATTAATTATACTTCTAATGTGATTATCTACCAGTGAGCCATTAACAGTTCTTAATCCTTATTTTGGATGATATCAAGAATAGTATAAGAATTCCACATCATATTGAAATGTGATGCTTGGTAAAATTAGACAATAATTGTTAACCCATTAGATAGATAGATATAAGTATCTAAGACCAAGCATAATTATGAGATTTATATGGAAGATATAAGCAAGGCTTATGCGTCTGTTGTTAGCAGCCTTATGTATATACTCAAGTACGCACATGCCATGATCTTATTATTTGTTGTAGACATGTTAGTTAAATACTTAAGTGATCAAATACTTAGAATCTTATCTTATGATTGATTCATCGGCAAACCAACATTCTGGACATAGTCGGATCTTGTGACATCAAGGTTGTAGGCTGCATGGATGATAAATTTTTATTCCTGCTTATATTGTTATGATGGTAGGAAGAGTTGTTTTATAATTAGTGTTAATTGGGCATTTTTAGATGAGTTGTTTTGGGATTTAGTATATCATTTGGACACTCACAGCTACTTCACCAATCGAGGTAGAGTTTTGTGGTGTGTTATGAGGCTACTATTATGCAATATGATTGTAGAATTTTGCTTCAGTATTTAGCGTAGTTAACTCTATTTTAAGGTTATCAAAATATTTATGATTATGGTTACACAATTATATCTTTCTCTTAGAACTTGAGGAGTACTATTTGCTCTAATCATATTGATATACAATTCTTATTAGTTAGAGAGAAAGTTGCATAATCCCTCATTACTGTTGAGTGCTTGCCTATACACAACATATTGATAAATTCACTAGTAAAAGGCTGGCCTTATGTGTGTTTTGAGAATATACATCTCATGTGGGATTGTTAGGAGCCTTAATTATATTAAGCTAGTAGGAATTTATCATATAATGGACATATTGTTGATTGATATAGATTGCTTATATTTTATATAATACATGCATGATATAGATCCTAGTCACTATTTATGATGTGCACACACATGTTTATTTGATAAGTGACATGTTGGTTAGAGATATTTGATTTTAATCTCAGTATGTGTATTGTTTAGTGGATCCATGTGTGACAGTTACCGTCATGCTTTGTAAATCTCTAGCGCATGAATATGTATGATACCAGTATTGCACATAATTAGTTTCGCTGTTTATGTTTATGAGAGATTCTTGTAGTTAAAAATATTGTGATTAAGTGAGTATTTATTGTATGATTATATAGTCTAACTGAGAGAATATTGGAATATTTTGTATGAACTAGTATAATTATTGGCAACTCACTATAATGTTACAATTAAAGTATATTATATGTTACAATTAAAGCATATTATAGACAATTATATGATTATATTCTAACTATGCATGGTATTACTAATCGGGTCATAATGGGATGGACACTACTTACTAACTAGAAAGAGGTCTATAGGCTCATTTACTCGTAATATTATGTGAGCCTTTGTTTTCTAATTTATTACTTTATCATTTTTACTTACTTCACTTTAAAAGATAGAAAACAAATCTGCAATATTTTGCCCCTTTATAGCTTCATGTGTTTATGGCGTTTATATAACGGTAGTATATTTTGTGTCGTTTGACAAAACTCCTCTTTGATAAAAGAAACGAAGAATTCTTTGTTTTCATATCTTTAGATCTTTAATTATAGGTATTTCATATCTTTAGATCTTTAATTATAGCTCTCTAAAACATTGTACGTCAATAATTTTTTTTTATTTTTAAATTATTTTTACCTTGAAAATTAAACATAAAAAATGAAAAAAGTGAATGTACAAAATTGGAAATTTTTTGGAATATAAGAAATTCCACATAGTTATAGATTTATAACATTCTCTAGGACTTTCCTCTAAAATAAAACCGATTTTTCTAAGCATATTTTAAAAACTAATTTTTATAGTAGTGTGACAGTGTTCTGTGATCATTGATTGGCCCAAAAAAATTAAGAATTTTATGACAACAGAACTACTAAAAGCCATTTTTCAAAACAATCTTAAAAAAGTGATTATATCGGAAAATACTATTATCTATGTCAAGTTCCCCAAGTGTGAACCAATGTCGTGAATGACATGTAGTATAGTCTTATAATACTTTCTTAGGTTTTGACTTTTGATAATAAAACATGGCAAGTTAGTTGGAGTATATAAAACAACATGTCGTTTTTATACTTCTCCACGACAGTTTGTAAGACTCACAGTAGGAAAGCATTCTTGTATTCATATCTTTATGCACATTTAACACCTATGTATATTTATGGCCCTCAGAAACTTTTATTGAATCGTTGGAATTTTATCCCCATAAAGTATGTTCCACATGTTAAAAAGATATTGATTTAAGTTAAAATAATTATAATAAAAATAAATTAAATAAATAATAAGTGATGTGGTATAACTGCGCAATTTATAAAACGTGAAAAATGAAAAAATTGAATGGATGTTTTAATATCCAATAATCACCTACTTTGTTGAAGGAAAAAAGTAGATATAGAAGTTATAAAGGAACTAAAGGGTCTATATCCTAGCCTAAGAGGATACGCTACAATCTCCGAGAGGTCTCTCGTAAAGAGGAATATAATAGAAGATCTGAGTTTATCTGCTGTTTGTCTTACTTGAACAACAATGGCTGAAGGTACGATCTTTATCTTGCCCTAAAGATTTTTCTAATATGTGATATCAGAGCAGATTTTCAGTCTTATTATTTAATAAATATATCGTGTTTTTATCAGTTTTACGTTAAGTTAGAGAATTAAATATATCGTGTTTTTATCGATTTTACGTTAAGTTAGAGAATTTTTCTCTCATTTGTATTAAAGTATGATATTCTATGTAATAGATTTTCTGTGTTGATGTATCATATATATATATATATATATATCTTATATTAATTTAATTTTAGATCAGACAGAAGAGGAGAATATTATAGAAAGTTCACTGAGAAAGGTCAAATGTTAGGTCCATTTGCTAAGCTTATCCAAGATGAAGGCATTATTTCACCTTATACAATGCCAGTGCACCATAACAAAATGATGTAGTTGAAAGGAGAAATCGAACCCTAATGGACATGTTACAAAGCATGATCAACAATTCAAGTCTGCCCTTAAATTTATGGAATGAAGCCTTAAAAACTACTGTGTATATTTTAAACAGGGTTCTATATAAGGCAGTTCCTAAAATACCTTTTGAATTATGGAACGGTTGGAAACCAAGTTTAAGACATTTACACATTTGGGGTTGTCCAGTTGAAATGAGAGTTCATAATCCTCAATTAAAGAAATTGGACCCTAGAACAGTTAGCAATTATTTTATAGGTTATCCAATGAACTCCAAAGGATATAGGTTTTATTGTGCCTTACACTCTACTAGAATTGTCAAAGCTAGAAATGCTAAATTTTTAGAGGATCATGAAGTGAGTGGGAGTAAATTTCCTAGAAATATTGAATTTCATGAAGGAATGGAAAGTTCAGAATCGACTCCTCAAGATAATATAATTGTTTCTTACCAAAGAAATACTTCAGAACCTATCGAGGAGCAACCGATTCAAGAACAACCACTCAATGAACCTCTTGTAGAGCCCACAGCTCAAACTCTACCAAATGAGAATGAGATTGTTGATTTAAGGAGATCCTCAAAAGTAAGGAAACCAGCAATTTCTAGTGATTATGTTGTATATCTCCAAGATTCCAACTCTACTGTTAGACTTGATAATGATCCTAGCTCATTTTCACAAGCCTTTAACGGAGAAAACTCTACATTTTGGTATGATGTCATGAAGGAAGAGATGGAATCTATGGCTAAAAGTCAAGTTTGGGATCTCGTTGAGTTGCCAAATGGTCATACAACCATTGGTTGTAAATGGGTTTACAAAACCAAAAGAAATGCAACTGACAACGTTGAACAATATAAAGCTAGACTTGTAGCTAAAGATTTTACTCAAAAAGAGGACATTACTTATCATGAGATATTTTCTCCCGTTTCTAAGAACCATTATAGCTTTGGCAACTCATTTTGAAGTAGAGTTACATTAAATGGATGTGAAAACAATATTCATAAATAGGGATCTTGAGGAAGAGGTATATATGGAGCAGCCTAAAGGATTCAATGAAAATAAAAACAATCACCTAGTTTGTAAATTAAGAAAATCTATATATGAGCTAAAACAAGCTTCCCAATAATGGTATTTGAAGTTTCACAATGTCGTTACTTTAAATGGATTTACAGAAAAATATCATTGATCAGTATATATACCTTAAGATCAATGGGAGCAAGTACATTTTTCTAGTCTTATCTGTAGATAATATTTTACTTGCTAGTAGTAACTTGGGTTTGCTACATAACACAAAAGATTTTCTTGCTCAAAACTTTGAAATAAAAGATATAAGTGAAGCTTCTTATGTCATTGGCATAGAGATTTACAGAGACAAGTCCAACTGGACATTAGGATTATCTCAGAAAGTCTACACTAAAAAAGTTTTGAAGTGATTTAGAATGAAAGATTATGCACCTATTGTAGCACCCATTATTAAAGAGGACAAATTCAGTCAAAGTCAATGCCCACAAAATGACTTGGAACAAGAACAAATGAAGACAATACCTTATACTTTCATTGTATGTAGTCTAATATATGTCCAAATCTATACTAGACTTAACATTACATTTGTAGTGGGGGGTACTAGGTAGATATCAAAGCAATCCTAGTATGGAACATTAGAAAGCTACCAAAAGAGTTATGAGGTAGCTACAAGAAACTCAGGACTACAAACTTACATACAAGCATACCAATTATCTTGAAGTTATTAGTTATTCAGACTCGGATTTTGCCAGATGCTCAGATTCAAGGAAGTCTACTTCAGGATACATCTTCCTTTTTGCTGGAGGTGTTGTGACTTGAAGAAGTACTAAGCAGGCTATAGTTGCTTCATCAGCTATGGAGGCAGAATTCATTGGTTGCTACGAAGCTACATCACAGGTTTTATGGTTAAGAAATTTTATCACAGGGTTAAAAATTTTCGATTCTATAGCAAGACCTTTGAGGCTTTACTGTGATGATTCAGTTGTAGTATTCTTTTCTAAGAATAATAAGAGTGAAAGTCGCGACAAGCATATCGACATTAAGTATTTAGTTGTCAGAGATCATATCAAAAAGCAAAAAATAGTCATTGATTATATAAAGACTGAGCTCAATAGAGCTAATCCCATGACTAAAGGATTGCCGACTAAATTGTACAAAAATCATGTAAAACGTATAGGATTGTCTATTTAGACTTGGTATTGTATTACTTTTATTCTCTGACTATATACGTACTTATTTGGCTATTTCAATTCATGAAATATATTGTGCATATAAAGTTTGTAATATTTAATCCATTGGGATTATTTAAGTACGACTCGAATGACTTATAAGAATTTTATTCATAAAGTAACATTTAAAAATTTTCAAGCATGTGATACATAAAAGGGAACGTACATATAATTAGTATACGATCGTCATAATTCATGTATTGGAAGTTTCACTTAAGTATTTCACTATAAAGTGACTGAGGAAGTTACCAAAACATCTTATAGCCATGACAAGTCATCACCCAACCATACATACTTTTGTTACGTGGATCAAATGAAAGAATGTTGGAATTTTATCCCCATAAAATGGTCTATGCTAAAAGATTTTGATTTAATTTAAAATAATCATAATAAAATTAATTAAATAAATAATAGGTGATGTGATATAACTGCTCAATTTATGGAACGTGAAAAATGAAAAAACTGAATGGATATTTTAATATCCAATAACTACTCACTTTCTTGATGGAAGAAAGTGAATAAAAAAATTATAAAGGAACTGAAAGGTCCCTATCCTAGCCTAAGAGATACGTTAAAATTTTTTAACCTATGAAAATTCATCTCTGAAAAGTCTCTCATAAAGAGAAATAAGATAAAAGATCTGAGTTTATCTGCTGTTTGTCTTACTTAAATAACAATGGCTTGAGTTTATCTGCTGTTTGTCTTACTTAAATAACAATAGCTGGAGGTACGGTCCTCATCTTGTCGTAAAATTTTTTCTAACAGATGGATGATACTGAGACCACTCCAACACTTCTATTTCTCATTTTCATCAGCTGCCAGAAACATAACTAAGATGTCCTTCTATATCAGGAACAAAACCCCTTTCCATCATTTCCTCTCGTACAATCTCATAAGTAGTTCGGTTTGGGACTAAACCTTTCTCCAACATCTCATTAAGAAGTCTATTTGCATCTTCAAGCTTGCCCTTCTCACAGTATCCCTTGATCAACACATTAAACGTTACTATATTCGCTCGCTTACCGTCGTTTTCCATCTGCGCTCTCACATTCAATGCAGCCCTCAGGTTACCTTCTCTGCAATAGCCATCGATTAACGTATTGTATGTCAAGTGAGTTGGATTCAAACCCTCCTTTGACATGTCCTTCAAGATTCTTGTAGCGTTTCTGGTCTCCCCTTTCTTAGAAAGTGCATCAATTAGTATGTTATATGTTATGAGATCAGCTTTCGTACATTTGTCCTGCATTTCAGCTAAAAGCTTTCTTGCTTTTTCCATGTTTCCTTGTCTACAGAAACCCCCAATTAAGGAGTTATAAGTTGAAGTACTCGGGAAAACGCCCTTTTCCAGCATTAAACTCAGTAAAAGAAATGCTTCATTCATCATCTCATTCTTACAGTACGCATCAATTAGAGTGTTGTAAGTTATAACATTCGGCAGTAAGCCTTGTTTTTTAATATCATCAAGCAACTCTATGGCTTCCTTGATCATTTTCTTCTTGCAAAATCCATTGATAAGTGCATTGTAAGTAGCGACATTCGACTTCAAACCGAAACCAAAAATTTCATCCCGCAACTCGCAAGCTTCTTCAAGCTTACCTTCAACGCATAGCCCATTGATCAAGGAATTGAAGGTGACCACATTAGGTTTCAGATCCTGCTGTCGCATTTCCTCGAACACCTTCATTGCAGCCAATACATTCTCATCTTTGCAGAATCCATCAATCAATATATTGTAGGTAATCTCATTTGGGCAAACTTTATTAGCAACCATTTCCTTCAAAACAGCATCAGCTTTATACATCTTTCCCAAATTCCCCATCTTGCAATATCCACCAATAAGAGTATTATAAGTAACCACATCTGGCAAAATTCCAAAGGCCCTCATATCCTGAATGAGATCTCTTGCCTTGTTCAATTTCCCAACCTTACATAGCCCATTAATTACAGTATTGAAAGTATACAAATTGGCCTTAATCCTTCTCTTTATCATCTCCTTGTACAAGTACTCTACATACCCAATTTCATTGTCTTTAATCAAAGCAGACAACAATGGATTACATGATAACACAGATAACTTGAACCCATAATCACCAGCTCGCTTAAAGGCCTCAAAAGCCAAACGGGTCTTCGAATTTTTAACATATGCCAATACCAACATATCGACTATGATTGAATTTGTGCAAACTCGAGTATTGTCACGCATAGTCAAAGAGTGAAAGATTGTGAAGTTAGAGTGTTCCTTATTCTTCTTAACAAACCCATCTAAGAAAGCTCTAATTTTCGAGTATTGTTTGGCATGTGCTAGTGAATGTAAGAGTCTACAAGTCAATTCAAGCGAGTATGAAACATTAAGCTCTCTCTGGGACCAGTTGAAGTACCTGAAAATGAGCTCTGGGTCAACTTCTGATTCCATCAAATGGTGAAGAAGCTCGATGGGATTCGAGTATCTGAGATGGGTTTTCACCTTCGACCATTGTTGCTTCTCTATGAGCTCGGAAACTACCGAAACGTCGAGTGTGTCTGAGTTCGGACTCGTTGAGGCACCAACTGAAGAAAGAGGCCTAAAACTCTCTCTTCTTCTCGGGAAAAATTTTCCCTTGATTAATGATTTTCCAGATAAGGGTCCGAACTTCAGACCCATCTTCGTCGTTTCCTTCAAATGATGCTTCAAATGACAATAAATTTTCAACCTTAATAATATATCTCCGATGCTACCATATCATGCCTCTGAGCGTAATTTTGAAAGGAAGTATGCATATACATACATACATATATATATAAAGAAGAAGATATAGTTTCAAAACGTTCTCGAGACTGAGAGTGTCCGAGATCAAACGGGAAGATTTGGGAAAGTAGTGGTGGCCGACGGGCACTTTCGGCAGCGGCGCGTGAGACCGGTGAAGGAGAAGGAGAAGGAGAAGTCTCGGAAGAGAGCAGCTGAAGCTTAAAAATAGTGAATCCCAAAATGACAAATTTAACCCAAAAGGTTACAGAAATGTCAGATCTCGGTCCAAGATATTGAGTGTTGTAGTTGTGGCTGTGCACCAACTGCCACGTCAAAGCCAAGAAAAGTTTTTGGGGGATTATATTTGGGTTTTTTTGCATGTATGCCTCCTAAATTTATCGTTATTTGGCAATTTGGTACCTGAACCTTTTTCATGACAATTAAGTACTTAAATTTGTCAATTAGTTGCAATCTCATCCCAGTTAGTAAAATGTGTCAAACTGTGGATGAAAAATCAAAGTAGATAAAATCAAACTAATACAAATTTTAATTTCCTTTCAAATAAGAAAATACAAATAGTAATCAAATTCAATTTAAATTTAACTCAAATTATCCATAATTCACTAAATTTAATTAACTAATTAATTAATTATTTAATTATTTTTAACACCCTAATAATTCCCTCCACCCACTCGAACGCGTTGGCTCTATGGGGGAAAACATGTAAAAGGTCAATATCAACGATCACATTTCTCCGACGGAGCTTCATGGTCCTTGGCGTTGAGTCCCAATCAAGGTTTGAACAACGTAAGTTGTAAAGAGACAAATATATTACCGGACATGAGCTTATTATTCGGATGCATGGCGATCAGATCCTTAAGCCTAAATTTGAAATCACCAGTGGAGGACTCTAGATTTAGCATCTATAACCGGTGAGAATCAACAGATCATCACCCGGGGAGGGCTCGCGAATGGAGATTCAACCCATCCTACAAAGCATAGGAAGTCGTCGCCAATGGACAGTCTAGAAAGTTCCCCAATAAGATTCCAATGTTGTTAACACACGCAATTGAAGCCATGTCAAAAAAAATGAAGCTCTGAAAATGTGAAAGGTTCACTCGTATGAAAGTAGTAAAGAGAAATTAGGTTAAATATGCATCATAATAGACATATTTTGGTCTATATGTTTTTATTAATAAAAGTTTATAAAATATATATATATCACCTGAAAAGATATATTTATTCCTAAAAAACTATATTTCTATCTTCTCTTTAAATTTTCAAGTCTTTATGCTTCCCTATATCTCAATTCTATAAATTAATAGTTGCATGACGAGTTCAAATTGTAAGATCAGAAAAAAATAAAAGGAAAAAAAAAACGAGAAATGAAAAATAAAAAAGGAGAAAAAAATTTGAGAAGAAAATCTCATTCTCATCTCTTATATCGCCGTAAAACTCATCATTTCCCTCTCTTATCTCTTCATTCTTCTCCACTTAGTTATGAGTATAGTTTAAAATATCATATCATCAAATTTTTAGATATTATTAGGCAATTTATGTGTTAAAAAATCATTTTGAAGTTAAATTTTACAAATTTTAACAAAAAAATCGCGATAATTTTCGATTATTTTTATGGTCTTTCAATAATATTTCAATGAAAATTATATTTTCATTACAATTTTGATGAAAATGATTTTTTTTTATAATTTTCGATGCAATTTCGATATAATATCGATGTTATTTCAATGAAAGTGATAATTCTTAGTAATATTTCGATAAAATGGTTTTTTGATAATTTTTGATACAATTTCGATGCATTTTCGATAATATTTCAATGCAAGTAGTATTTTTTGATAATATTTTGATAAAGTAGTATTTTCAACAATTTTCCACAAAATTTCGATATAATTTTGATGAAGTGGTATTGTCGGTAAAATATTATTAAAATACCACTTTCATCGAAAATTTATCGAAATTGCATCAAAATTATATTGAAAATTTTCAAAAATGCCATTTCATCGAAATAATAGTGAGAATTCCACTCTCATCGAAATATTATTGAAATATCATCAAAATTGTACTGAAAATTCATCGAACTTGCATCGAAATTATAAAAAATGCCACTTTATCAAAATATTAATAAGAACCACTTTCATCGAAATGGCATCGAAAATGATCAAAAATACCATTTTCATCGAAATTTTACTGAGAATATAATTTTCATCAAAATATCATCAAAAAACCATCACAAATTATCATAAGATTTGGAAGTGAAAAAGAGTATAGAGCAAATTTGGGTTAGTATAGTATAGTGCATTAACGATTTAATTGTTTAGAATTTTTAATTAATTTGAATAAATTCTAGATAATTTGTGTTAGATTTCAGATAATTTGAACGATGAGTTATTAGTTAACTAAATTTAATTAATATTTGAATTAGTTTGATCTAAAAAAATTAAAATCCCTATTTTTCCTTTAATACATTATATATTTCAAAATTCCTATGATTGCTCTTTAAAAAAACTATCATGTGCAGTGCTCATGTGATTTCCGTCCATAATTTAATAGATGTTACTAATTGGGATGAGATTGCAACTAATTGGTAAATTTAAGTACTTAATTGCCAAGAAAAAAAGTTCAGGTATTAAATTACCAAATTAAATTACCAAATGACGATAAATTTAGATGTATACATGCCAAAATCCCTTATATTTATATATACCCTAACTTTGGATAAAGGTACTCGTTGATCAATAAAATGATTAATAGAGACAATTTAAGAAAGAAAATAAAAAACACCTCATCTTTATTTCTCCATGTTTTTAAATTTGTCATGATCATTCTCATTCAAAATTTCATTCCATCTTTTGTCTTATTATTATTTTTTAATTTATTTTTATTTATTATTCATCTTCTTCAGTTCTAATTTCTTTGATAATCTCTTTAATCATAAATTAAAATAGAGAAAGTGAAGTTTCTTTACTTTATAGTCAATTTGCTTTATTTTATTCTTAATTTTTTTTCCAATATCTTATGTTTCACTTTCTCGTATTAATTATATATTTTTCTCATAGTTTTTTGTTCAATGATTTAATCCTTTTATCCTAAAAATTCTATTTATGTGTTTTAGTTTATAGATTTGCAGAGAAGAAAGTTAGTTTTAGAGAGTGTTTGGGTGTTTTTAACATAACTTTTGATTTATCATGGCTTATCTTATTATTTATCTTAGGGATACATTAACAATTGTGTGGGGTGCAAATATAGCTCCCCTTAGAGTTTTTTTTTTTTTCAAATTCCAGTTTTAGTGATGATAAATATCCTAATTTCCCTAAATCACGTTCTAAACTCTCCTAAATTCAATCCATAACAAATATCACATTGTTTCATTTGAATTCTATTATTTGTCTAAATTTCAGTCCATAGTGTCACTTTTAATAATCTTGTTATAAATTAAAAATTATGGATTAAAACTGATTACAAAAACTATAATGATGAGAAGAATATGATATTTGAAGGTTTATGAACCAAATTATGGCAAAAAAAAATAGAGAATAATTAAATATGGAATATTTTCTAAAAATAGTGACCAAAATTGAATTTATAGTTATTATTCAAGATAAAATATAATAATAACCCTTTAACATTTTGAGGGGATTTTTTTTCCTGAAATTTTTTTGAAGTGAGTTATAGTTATAGTTTTACTCATGCGGATTGGAATGTGACATAATCTATCAGTGCCGTAGTTCAAAATATTCAAAAAAAAATCTGTTATTTCATCTCCTTTTATTTTTTCCCTACAGTTTTCTTTCGTCTCAGTTTTTATTGTATTGTTTTGTTTACTAGTTCTCCTTATTATGTATAAAAACCAAAATCAAAGCAAGGATAACAAAAATATCGATTTACTTGATTTAACGAATTATATCGATAATAACATCGATATCAAAATATTTCAAACATTATTAAAATTTGTGTTAAAATACAAAATTTTCAAATGAAATTTAAAAGATACTAAAATAATTGATATTGCATAATTTATACTAATTCTTATTCAAATAAATCTTCTATGTTATATCGAAGCAAACAAAAAATTCTAAATTACAAATAAATAAATATAAGTACATAGTGGAAAAAGCGATTGATCTATTTTTTTATATATAAAAATGAGTTCCTCAAAGAAAAATATTAATAAAAACTAAAAAGTTTCAATTACAGTACAAGTACAGAGGATTACAATTTTAAACCCTTTAAAAAATGAGATAAAAAGTAGATTACAAATACAACCATAACAAGAATTTTGGGTTATTATAATTCTCCTAGAGAAGAAAATAATAATAACTCTCCAAGAAAATAAGATAACAAAGACCACCAGTAAACAATTGTCTTTATCTATTACTAGACTGTGTTTTTGGCGAGTAGAGACTATGATTTCAACACTAAAAGAGACATATGCCCGTTGAAAAGAAAATTAACCTATTTGCATTACATATCTAAATTAAAGAAAAATTTTCAAATTTAAAATATAGTAAACAGAATTTAAAATCCACACATATCAAAGATCATGTGATACAAAATACATACGAGAGTAGTACTACAACCAGATATAAATATGGACTTACTCAAAAATTAAAAGAAAAAAAAAATACTTCATCCCCGAAAGAGATGGGAGGATAGAGGAGGAAAATGAGAGGTTAGAGAAGGAAATCAAAGCACTCTCTCTCCTGATGCAAATGTAGCTGCTCAACCACACGTGCAAAAGGATGAGCATTCACGTGGGCTTGAAGGGACTCAAGGGCAGCATTCACATGATCCATTAAGCTTGCCAAGTGGGCCAATAACAAGACTTAGAGCCAAGAGATTCAAAGAGGCATTAAATGGGTTGATCAACATATTGGTGAGATGGCTAACGCATGGAGGCCCGATATAAGACCAAATCAGATCCAAGGGAGCATAATCACTATGATTAAGGTTCTAAAAGAGTCCAATTAAAGCTAAACACTTCTCTTCACGTTTTTCTAGGTCTTTTGTAATTTTAAGAAACTTCTTTAATTCAGATTTAGTTATTTTCGGATTTAAATTGAGGAGAGGGTTACCACATATCAAAATAACATTAGTTTATCTTAAATTAGGGACAAATTTGACTCTTATATATAGGAGAGAGCCTTGTACATTTTTGGCAGCTTAGTGATCAATA
>JXTB01000280.1:197377-225976 GCA_002914805.1 Parasponia andersonii | reverse complement strand
GAGTGGTTCTTGAGGATTCTTGGTGTGGCGTCTTTAATCTTTCGTAGTTCTTGATTTGTATCTTGCTAGATTACGGGTCAAGACTCAACAATCTTACGACTTGGTGATCCTGGGGTTTGAATTCCATAGTAGGTACTGAGTTTCGTCACAATTGTTGGCGGGGTTCATATCATCTCCAACCTCTTATAAGAGCAATGACAAAAACTTTTTGAGAAAGAAAAATAATGGAGACTAGAGTATTTTGAGAGAGAAAAAAAAATGATTGATTTCGACTTAACATAATAATTCTAAAACTAGAGTACATGTGTTACGCGTTACATTATTTTGTTGAATATATTTTATATTAATATCTAACATTTCATCACTAGTTGTAAATTATAATAAAAATAACTAAAATAAATGATAACGCAGAACGCTTCAAATTTGTTTAGCACCAAAAGAGTTTCAAAAGTCACATTAGTATTCTAGAGATTCAAAAATATTGTAAGCTTTGTAGAGAACAACTCCAATTTTAAGCACTTGAGGAAGAAACTTGATTAATTGACCTTGAAAAATGGTGAGTATAATATTGTGAAGTGACAAGATAAAATTTTTCCAAAACTTTGTCAATATTTTGTGTGAAATTTTATTTATATAGGAAAAGCTTTCAATGAAGATTTTTGTTTATAATCCGTGAATGGGCATATTTTTTCAAACTGTTATAGTAATTACACTAATCTATTCTTATTCCATTCCATCTCTTCATTCTAAGTAATCTCGCTAAAATAACTATTCACAAAAGAAAAATTATTATTATTTTAGAGAATATTATTTAAGGTTATTCATATCACTAGAATTGATATTACATAATAAAGAAAGAGAAAAACGACGTCAAAATACACTTGAGGAACAAGGCAAAAAGCTTCATCTTGTAATAATGAAAAAGGAAAAGGAAAAGCTAATTGTTACACTGAATGTATATACGTAAATTATGTCGCAAGTATATAGTGTCAAATTTTGTAGTAAAATGGTAAATAAGGTTGTCGTATCTACAGAGTTTGAAATTAATTCTACTAAGTACAGTAATTAGGTAATCCTAAATTTATCTAGAAAATTCAATTAAATAATGAAGATTAAGTGACTAAGTAAAATTGAAATTACTAAACTAAAATTTAAATGTTAACTATAAAAAGAAAAATTATGGTAGAAAATAAGAATATGATAAAAATGCTACAGGTTTGATTTTACTGAACTATTTTTTATGTCTTCCAATTCACAAAACAATTCTAACCCAATTTCTATGTGAATATAAGCTAGAACTCTTGATATTTCTACTACCTTTTTCAAGTACTAATAGAAAATTACTTTTAATTCCTAATCTTAATATTTCTATTCAAAATTGAGAAACAAAAGTTCATTAAGTTTATTAGTTCTTGTAGAAGCTTTAAAGAGATTTTCTCAAACACTATTCAATTCTAGGTTGTGCTACTCTCTAACCAATTCCATAATTTTCTTTTCTCAAGCAAGAATTCTAGTATCAAAATCATACTAAAAGTGACCAATCAATTGAGAAACAATGAGAGTAAGAGCATCACAAATAACCCAAAGAAATATTCATAAACTTGGAATTGAGAATCTAGGTTCAAGTCAAATTACATTATTCCTCTAGACAAAAAGCTTAGTTCATTATGGAAAAGAACAAACAAAATCTGATAAATATCAATATCAAGAGAATGAAAAGAAGAAAAGAAGAGCTCTTTTGGATTTGATGAGAATTTCTTCACATGCTCCTCTTCGTTCCTCTTGTTCTAAGAGAATAATAATCAAAAGCCTTGAAAAACAGTCCTCAAGATGTCCCTCTTGGATCCCAAAACATCCCTTAAATACCTTCTTGGCGGCTAGGTCAAATCTAGCCAAAAAGGACCAGAACACGTGCTACCACCACGGCGCTGGCTAAATTGTCGTACAACAATAAGCGAGAGTACCACAGCGCTGGGGCAAAAACCAGGGTAGCGTCACAATGCTTGGGATTTTGGAAAAAATTCTAGAACCTAGAGCGTCGCGGCACTTGCTTCCCAGTACCGCAATGTTGGGGCTCCTGCTTAAAATGCCTTATTTTTCTTCTAAATATGTTGTTGAGCTTGATAATGGTTTCCACAATAATCAAAAACTTGAGAAAGATTATTAAAAACACGAGAATTAAGTGAAAAGTTAATGAAATTATGAAAATAAAAAGCTAAATTTAAGATCAAACAAGTGAATAAAATTCACTTAACACGAATATTTTATTTTCTTTTTAAATAAAAAGCCAATGTTTTATTAATGGTTTGACTTTAGCTTCAAAATTTGCAACTTGTATTTTGATCCAACAACAAATAAATGGATATAAAATTTTTTATTGACATTTTTTTGTGTAGATTTTTTGATATAAAAAATAACCAAAAAAGATTTATCATTTTCAATAGTTTAATAAATTTGCAATTTCCAAATAATTTCATGTGTTAAATACAAAATTAAAGCCGTTAGTACAATATCCTAAAAAGATAAGAATCAACTTTGGAATGAGAATAGATAAAAAAATAATAGGAAGGGAATAAAGAAAAAAATTTTCTAATTCATCAGGATACAAACAAATTAACCATCTTTTATATTTTAATAATTTTCTATATTTATATAAATATTAATTGTACCAAAAATTTTTAGTAAAATTATTAATATTATAATAGCCATTATATCAAAATCTAATGGTCCAAATTAGAATACCTATTAATTGAGCAAAAATAAAAATCTGTATTGAAATGTATCTATTATATTAAATCTGTTAGATATACATAATGAATTATTAAACCAAATAAAATCCTAGAATCTATCATGCTAAATTGTCAGAAAAAGATTTATTAAGAGAAAATTCATGACTAATCTGGATCTATTGTCTTCTACAACAAATGATGAGATCACATATGCGGAAGTGACTAATTAATTAGTACCTAAGGATAGAAGGTTTTCTACAGTCAGAATACTCTATGTATGCTCAATGGGTTCTCTCTATATTGATGGAGGCAAATGAGTAGAGTATACGTTCTATTTGGCTTAGAGACTAAAACCCTAATATCTATGTCCTTATATACTGATAGCCAATAGAGATTCTATCAATTCTTATTGGTCCAGTATTGAGTAACTATATATTATATAACTCATACTTAATTACTAACTTCGTGAACTTATAATTATATCACTCAACCCATTTAATTAGACTGTCTTAATATTATATAATTATCATGAAATATAACCTACCAAAATCATCTATATTGTCATTCCTTGCGAGGGATTAGAAAAGAAAATTTGAGTTTATTTTTACTACCTGCGAAAACTTTTGACATTTCCGTTAATAGCTCAGAATGCTATCACAGTGTCATAATAATACTTTTCTTTATTAAAAAAGTCATGATAATATCTTCGAATATTTTGATATTAGTTCATACACTAATATTTTATTGCATTGACATTTCTATAATTTTATCAACATTTTACATGAAAACGTATACGTGTAAAATTATTTCCCGCTCGTTTTTATGTCAACACCTTAAAAAAAAAAATGCATCAAATTTGGCGATATTTCAATCCATTAAAAAAAGTGACGTTACAAAATAAAACAATAAAATAGAAGAGAAAAAAAATAGAAAAAAAAACAAGTTAATGTAAGGCCAAACCAAACCGCAAAAGTTGACAACAATTTGACCTTTCTCGAATGTTGTAGCCATTGTTCAAAATTTCAAATACGGCACCATCTTATTTTTTCTTCCTTCATTTAAAAGGGCCTTGCGGCTTGAAAATTTTATGATGAAAATTCCAAAGTTGACCTGTATTGGTTATCTCATACAGAGGTTTCACCTTATTTATTATATTTTCGTGTAGAGTAGGATTAAATTTAAAACACAATAGACCAATGGAGAAAACCAAAATTATAGTAATTAATTTTTTTGGTTAAAAATAAGAACAGTATTATGCGGTACTACTAGTTCCTAACATCATACAAGTTATAATTATGTTAATAAGTAATTATAATTAATGAATTGGGTTTCATATAGAGTTATCTATAATAATAAACTAACACATATGAAGCTAAACACTGTATGATAGCCCTTAATATTACTCTAAAAATAAAGAATGTTTTATATCTAGGAGAACTACTAATACCCTATGATGAGAAAAAGAGATTCATCTATGAATATTATCAAAATTAACATTCATGATCATGTTATATATCTAAAATTATATAATTGCTTTTTTTCTTAATAAATTTGAAAACACTTTACGATACCTCGCGAGTAGTGGGCACTCAACCATGCTCGACCTTATTCGATTATGCTTGATCGTGCTCGGTCATGCTCAAGTATTTTTGCTCAACCATATTTGACCAAGTTGAGTTTTGCGAAGGCAAGAGTAAATTTGGAATTCTGATATTTTTTTTAAAAAAATCTTACTTTTATAAATGTTTTATAATTTGTTCATATTTTTTATCACATATTTCAAAAGAGAGTCAAAATTGATAATATCCCTAAAAATAATTCAGAACAACGTCTTTTTATAGGGTTAAATGATGGTCCAAAATAAAGTTTGTTTTTTTGATAACCTATCAATTATTGCTGCAATATTTTTTTGTCACAAATTATTAAATTTTCAACATAAATAAATTATTATAAAGCATTTAGTTAGATTGCTATGGCCAATGACAAAATTTCGAATTTTCAATTTACACAAATAAACTATCAAAAATTATATTATTGTTTCAACAACGACCTATTTATCATAAATTATAGTTTTCTTTATTTTTTTTAACAAAAGAATATCACGTACAAGACATGTTGTGCACGTATTCATAGTTGCTCGAGTAGTAGCAAGCTAGTTGGGAGCTTGTTCATCTCAAGATGTTCAAGTTAACAAAGAATCATTCAAAGCTGGTTGAGATCGAATAAATCGTCTCTGCTCAAGGAGCGAGCATATCTTTGTTTCAAGATTCTCTTATTTAAAATGATCAAATTTCGAGATATCTCTAAGCGGTTTCAGAAAATTAGGATAAAATCTTTTCAAAATCATATATTTCTTTTTAATTTTAGTCATTTATTTGAATTAAATATCATATATTGATTTTCTTATTTATAAAGATCCTCTCTGCCTATAAATATTTCGAATTAGGTCAAAAAGAGAGAACGACACCCTCTTCTAATGAAAGTACCTTGAAAATAAAAAGGATTATAATATATGTATGATATTTTTTTGGAAGACTGAACCGCTATAAAATATTTAGTATTTTTATTTTATTTGATTCTCTTGTTATTACTTTGGCATCCCATTATTGAACTAGTTTTTAGTATCAATAAGACATATGATCAGATATTAGTTTTAGCTATAGTTAAAAAAATATATCTTTTATGCATAATCACTCATTTTGATTAAAAAATTAACATTACACGATTAAAAATAACACTATTATAATAATTACCTAATTCAAATTTATACATTATATAAATTGAAAGTTCAGGCGGAATTGTAAAACACCTATAATTCAAAAACTATTACTATAATTAACCCAACAACAAAACCTTTCAAAAAATACAAGTGCTGCGGTTACCGGAAGTGAATCTCGGAAACTGATGTCGAATCCGTAATTACATCCAGAAGTGCGGGGGTATTTTCGTCAACTCACAATCACTCAAGGGTTTTGGGAGGGCTTTAACAAAAGAAAAAGCTCAGGCCTCTCTATCTCTCTCTTTTTTCTTCGCTTCAATGGCGGTTCTTGCCCATCAGAACCACCAAACCGCCTAGGTCAACATCACACCACAACCCTAGAAAAAGAACAACCCAAGTTTCGTCCCAAACGTCTCAATTATTCTCCACCAGAAAATGTTGAAGCTTCTCTCATCCTCTTCATGCCTCCAGAACCGAATCCACAGCCTGGCTCCGACGAGTATCAGGACCGGGTCCGCCGAGTCGACGGCGCCGTTTCTCCGAGTTCTGAGCTCGCTCAGTCGTTTCAGTCGGCGAAATCCTAACCTGGGTTGCCGTGCATTTTTTTGCTCGGACGCTAGTGAAGGGTCTGAGCCTGTGGCCGATATAGAGGTCAAGGAGGCCGAGTCAGGGGCCGAGGCTAAGTCTTCCTCCGCAATCGTTTCCACGAACCCGAGACCCGAAGACTATCTAACGGTTGGTTGGCTTTGAAGTAATCTCTGGTTTTCGTTGCTCAATGGGCCTCTTTTTGGTTCATGGAAGATGGAGAATATATAATACGATTAATAGGAAAATTTAATTGAATAATCCAATTTACTTACTTTGTTGGTGCATAATCCTTGACGAAAGGGAAGACGACAAATTTGATGAAACAAAGAAACTTATGGTGACAGATTTTGTTGGTGCAAAAGCCTTGAATTCAGTTACGGGATGTTCTCTTTTTACAACTATCTAGTAAATAGCTTCCTTTAGAGAAGAAAATTGTATTTGCTTGATTGTTAACATTATTATTATTATTTTTTCTGTCAATAAAGTTTGTTGAAGTTTCATACTTTTTGTCGAATTGTAGTGGTAAACTGTTAAGTTGCTTTCTAAGGACCAATGAATGGCTGTAGCCTATTATTTTTTATCTTTTGCAAATGATTTCTTTCCTGTGTTCTTGGAACAGGTTTTAGCATTGCCATTGCCCCATAGACCGCTCTTTCCGGGATTCTACATGCCTATTTATGTCAAGGTATGGAAGCTTGCTGAGTGCATAAATAGTTGCTCTTTTGGTTCTTGTTTTAGGTGTTACTAGTATAGTTTATCAATTCTTTTTTCTCCAGTCATCTTTTTTATTGAAATTTCTGAGACATGTAATGAGTAATTGCTATTTTCTACGTGCCATTAAATTAACCATAAAAGAGTAAGAGACCATGAACTTGTGGAAGCTCTAACATATGTACTTTCCATGTAGGATCCTAAACTATTGGCAGCTTTACAAGATAGTCGAAAACGGCAAGCTCCTTATGCTGGAGCTTTCCTTCTCAAGGATGAGCCAGGGACTGATCCTAGTTTTGTATCTGGTTCTGAAACTGAGAAAAACATTTATGACTTGAAAGGAAAAGAACTGTTTAATCGTCTTCACGAAGTTGGTACACTTGCTCAGGTACCTAATTTGCTGTAGTTCTGGACTTGTGAAATACATCGACTGAAATTCCCTGTCACTTACTGATGTTATTATACTTTATCATCATATGCCAGATATCAAGTATCCAAGGAGACCAGGTCATCCTCATTGGTCACAGGCGGCTTCGAATTACAGAGATGGTGGGTAGACATTAGTATATTACCAGTTAGAATAAACTTTAATTTTTTTTAAAGTATAAAAATACTTAGCCGAGAACCTTTGGTTTTCGACAGGTTAGCGAGGATCCGCTTACTGTGAAAGTTGATCATCTTAAGGCATGTTCACTTTTTTATCTATTCTCCATGAATCTTATTACTATCTGAGTATCTATAGGATAAAAAGGAGTACTCTTTTGTTTTTCTCACTGGGCTGTATCTTTTCTTATAGGACAAGCCATATAACAAGGATGATGATGTTATAAAGGCGACATCATTTGAGGTCATATCAACCCTAAGAGATGTTCTTAAGACTAGTTCCCTTTGGAGGGATCATGTCCAGACGTACACTCAGGTGTGCATGTTTTCTAAGCTTTTCTGATACGTTGAGTCATTATTATTTTCTTCTAATATTAATCATGCACTTCATCACAATTTGTTTTATTTGAAAGTCCGGGAATTTGTTGTCCCTATATTTTTTCCTTTTTATATATTTGGATTTTATGGACGCACTTTTAAATGGTTGGCAACACATTTATTGGATTCGTTGAAGTAGGTATATAGGTTCGTATAAGTGTGTTTGCACAAAACGGCAAATTTTCTGGTCATGGAACTTGGGTTATAGTCTCATTGAATTGATTGTGTTTGTGACTTCCGTAAATCCTAAATTGGTGATTAAATTCAATTTTTAGAATGATGCTATTGCCAATCAATTTGTGGAGGAAGAAAGAAGAAGTGGGAAGGAAGAATAGGGCAGGGAGTTGTGTAGGCAAAGTCTGGGTAAGTTGTAGGGTCCTGTTCTTCTTGTTCAACTGAGTCAGACAAAATGAGTCCGTGATCTGAGAGTTGAGGCAAATGCATTTGCAACTTTGGAGATGGAGATAGAGTTGAGAAACTACAGGCCATGTCTACCCATGTATATATATATGTATGTGTATCGGTTCCGGCATAGTTTTCTTCAATTTTTGACCACCACATTTTCAATATTTCCTTTTGACTTCTATAGTATTGAACATACCATATCTTAGCTCTTAAGCTGTTATTGTGTATTGAAATTGGATCTTTGATATAAATAAGGGTTCTTCTTCCTGATGGGTTTCTTGGGAAGGAACACATGCAAATTTGAGGAATATTTCGGTAACAGTGCAAGTGGTGTAGGATGATAAAATTTGTTACTCTTAGGTATTACCTGGGTACATACTACCCCTTCTTCTTTGGTTTCTTTTGCCTGATATTATCGCATGCATGTTGTAGTCAACATCTGTTCTTTTGCCTGATATTATCTCATGCATGTTGTAGTCAACATCTGTTCACATGTCAAGACATGCCTGCTTGGTTCTGTAGTTCTTCGTGATAAGTACTCCCTCCCCCCCATTTTTTTCTCTCCCAATGTGCAGCATATAGGTGATTTTAACTTTCCAAGGTTAGCAGATTTTGGAGCTGCAATATCTGGTGCGAACAAGTTGCAATGCCAAGAAGTGCTTGAAGAGCTAGATGTGAGTATTATTGAACATGTCTCAATGAGGCAATTAATCTTAGAAGAACTTAATTTTGATTTGGTCAATACTATGAGACTTTTCAGAAAAAGTACCGTTTCAAGACTGTTTTCTTTCATAGGAATTTGCACTGATGTAATTTTGAAATATTCAGGTGTATAAGCGTTTAAAGCTCACACTGGAATTAGTCAAGAAAGAAATAGAAATAACCAAGATTCAGGTACTTGATGCCATTGCTTTATTCCGCATATTTGTTAAATTTTGTCATCTATTAATCCTTATTCGAACTCTACTTTCTGTGCCATGATTAGGAATCCATTGCGAAAGCAATTGAAGAGAAGATAAGTGGTGAACAGCGTCGCTATTTATTGAATGAGCAACTTAAGGCAATAAAGAAGGTAATTGGCTTCAATGACTTTAGATGTGTAACATTTTTGTTTTTCATATCTTGCTATGCAAGTGTTGCTTGTTTCCAGCCAATATTAGTTTTTTCCTCCAACTTTAGACCATGTTTAAATTTTACCATCTTTTCTTTGTAGGAATTGGGTTTGGAGACAGATGATAAAACGGCCCTATCTGGTTAGTCTGTTAAAAATCTCATTGATAGAATAAGTTACCTTCGGTATTATAATGTTCTAGGTTTCTTTAATTTCTTCTCTTCTTTTAAAAGGTAGGCTCTTAAGTTGGTACACTTGCACGGGATGTTTTGAAATCAAGAACTGTAATGTCAAGAATCAAGAATTGTTTTTTTCTTCGATAAGAAATGAAATTTTATAACCAAAAACTCATAACAAAAAGGGTGGATAAGACATCCACACAAAGACACAAGTTACAACATAGGGCTCCATCCCCTAACCATCAGAAAAAGGAGAAACTACTAAAATATTTTATATCATACAACCAAGTAGCTATCCAAAATTTGACCCTATACCACAAAACTTCCAAGCACTCTTCCACTCCTTCAAAATCTTCCTATTTCTTTCAAGCCAAAGGGCCCAAACCCCAGCTAGGACAGCCACCTTCCAAAGGATTCTGCCTCTTTGACTGAGGAACAAACCTTGCCCATATCCTAACAAGTCCTGGCATGCCTTAGGGACCACCCAACTCCTTCCAAGCTCCTTTAAGACTTTGTACCTTAACCATTAACTTCTTATTAATGGCTTATACAAACTTGAAAGCCGTTATTAAGTTTAATCCATGTGATTTTCTTTTCTGCGACCATGTGTTTGTCACGGGCTATCCAGAAATGAAACGCGATTTGAGATAAGATATTGGTACCACATGCTAGAGATTTTAAACTTTACTGCTTATCATTTTGCAGTGTATCTTTTTTTAATGCTAAATTTTACTGCTTTTATGCTGTCATTTAATGCTCGAGTATTTTAGTGGAAAACATTGGTAACAGGTATTGAGTGTTTATAGACATTGTCGTAACTCTTCCTTTTCTATTATGCTGCAGCAAAGTTTAGGGAAAGGCTTGAACCGAACAGGGATAAATGCCCACCTCATGTTTTGCAAGTTATTGAGGAAGAGCTTACAAAACTGCAGCTGTTAGAGGCAAGTTCAAGTGAATTTAATGTAACTCGCAACTATTTGGATTGGTTGACTGCGCTTCCTTGGGGAAACTACAGGTTTGCTTATCATTCAAGATTCAACCATTTTGGCATTTTCTGTTAAGTGGTCTTTAACTTTTAACTTGTGTCATGTTATATCTATACTAAGAGTGATGAAGAGTTTTTTGGCGAGTACAGAACTTTAACAGAATCTGATGAAATTTTAATGATTGAAAAAACTTCATACACGGTTCGCTTGTTCAAGTTCTTGTTTGTAGCAATTTTGATTTCTTATGATCTCTTAATCCTTTTCTATTTGAAATGCAGTGATGAGAATTTTGATGTCCTTCGGGCACAGAAGATTCTTGATGAGGATCATTATGGATTGACTGATGTAAAAGAAAGGATATTGGAATTTATTGCTGTTGGAAAACTTAGAGGAACCTCCCAAGGTTGGTGTGGTTTTCTAGTTTAGTTTCTGGGGCATTGCACCCACATGTTGTGGAGAGGTCTTGTTCTTTCGAATTGGTTTGAGTTTGTAATCGTAATTGTGCTTTCTACTCTTGATGTTGTACCAATCACAGGAAAAATTATCTGTCTCTCTGGTCCGCCTGGAGTGGGCAAAACCAGCATTGGGCGTTCAATTGCACGTGCCTTGAATCGTAAGTTCTTCCGTTTTTCTGTTGGAGGATTAGCTGATGTCGCTGAAATTAAGGTAGTTAAAACCTTGCTATACTGAGTGAACATTAATACACAAATGTAAAGTGATGGCATGCTGTTATATTGTTTCATTAACTTCCGAAGACAATGTCCAGGGCCATCGTCGAACCTACATTGGTGCTATGCCAGGAAAGATGGTGCAATGCCTTAAAAATGTGGGAACAGCAAACCCACTTGTTCTGATTGATGAGATTGACAAGGTAATACTAAACGTTTCCCTTGGCTGATATTATTGTTGGGTAGCATTATTTTCTATGCTTCCCTTCTATACTCCTGCCTGACTTGCAAGTTTCAGATGGCTTGTTGTGGTGCTAAAAAGTAAAGACTGATTTTCTGGTGGTTTTCCTCTTATTCTGAGATCTCTTTTCTTTAATGGCAGTTGGGAAGGGGGCATGCCGGCGATCCAGCAAGTGCTTTGTTGGAGCTCCTTGATCCAGAGCAAAATGCAAATTTTCTGGATCATTATCTTGATGTTCCTATTGATCTATCAAAGGTTAGTTATACCAGTGATAGGGAGAGGTTCTATCTATATGCTAGTTTTTATAGTTTGATGATTGTACATCTATCCAGCAGAAGTTTCCATTGTTAAGGACTTTGACGCCTCATGCTTAAAAGTATTTCATTGCAGGTTCTGTTTGTTTGCACAGCAAATGTAGTGGAGATGATACCCAATCCTCTGTTGGACAGAATGGAGGTCATTGCCATTGCTGGATATATCACAGATGAGAAAATGCACATTGCAAGAGACTATTTGGAGAAGAGCACGCGTGAAGCATGTGGCATTAAACCTGAACAGGTTGTAATTTATCTTTGTGTAGCATGTGTTGTGTCCTTATCTGTATGTGTGTAATAATAGTACAAAATGTACACTCTCAGGTTGAAGTGATGGATGCAGCTCTTCTAGCTCTGATTGAAAATTACTGCCGAGAATCAGGTGTTCGTAATCTCCAAAAACACATAGAGAAGATATATCGTAAGGTGTGTATTCTATATAGTGATTGTGCAATTGAGGTCTGTGACAATGTGCCCTTCTATCGTTACAATATTCAACTTCAGAGTTGAAGATTTTCTCCTTGTGATTACGTTTGCCGATGAGCTAATTCATGGAATGGCTAATGCATTGGTTTTGAAATCTAATTGAATTATAACACATTTTATCCGCTGAAGCTTGAACTTCTTTTAATATGTCTTGACAGATTGCTCTGCGACTTGTTAGACAAGGAGCATCAGATGAAAATGAAGTTGCTGAACCTAATCAAGCAGAAGTAGAACAAGTAGACAGACTGCTTCAGAAAACAGATGCGAGCGAGAATCATTCTGGGGTTGAATCAGCAGAGGGTAACAGTCATGAACAAGAAAATAAATCTTCTTCAGAACCTGAAACAATTCAGGTAAACCTTCATTAATGGGCTTAGTGATACCTTAGAAACTGTTAGATTCTGATGATGAGATACTTTAGTTGCAATCTTTCTGCATTTTTTTTTTCCCTCACTACGTAGTAAATTGCTTATTCATCTGTTTATACACAAAGAAAGATCTCACCATGTATTTCCAGCCTCCTGGACAAATAACACTAGGAAAGGTGGGGAAAAAAAACCCTGCTAAAGTATATTACTTTTCTTGGAAAGGGGGAGAAGGCCAAGTGCAAGTTCCTCAATTTAGTCCTTCTGACTTTATTTGGATCATTTCAAAGTCTTTTAAGGAAGCTTCTCATGCAACCTTGAGTTCATATACTAACATGTTGAACGGATTGTTTGTTTGTCTTTTCTACAGGATGCAAAAGAGAGCGAAAATATTGAGGGAAAAGAAGCAACAAAGACAGTTGAGAAAGTGTTGGTTGACAAAGAAAATCTATCTGATTTTGTTGGCAAACCTGTTTTCCATGCAGAACGCATCTTTGATCGAACTCCAGTTGGAGTTGTGATGGGTCTTGCTTGGACTGCTATGGGGGGTTCCACCCTGTACATAGAGACAACCCAGGTTGAGCAAGGAGAGGGTAAAGGGGCCCTTGTTCTCACTGGTCAACTTGGAGATGTTATGAAAGAAAGTGCCCAGATTGCTCACACTGTTGCAAGAGCGATATTGCTCAAGGAAGAAGCAGATAACACTTTCTTTGCCAATTCCAAGCTTCACCTCCATGTTCCAGCTGGTGCCACCCCGAAGGATGGGCCGAGTGCTGGTTGCACCATGATTACATCCATGCTGTCCCTAGCTCTGAAGAAGCCTGTCAAGAAGGATCTAGCAATGACGGGGGAAGTCACTCTGACCGGAAGGATTCTCCCAATTGGCGGGGTATGCTAAACAAAACATGAATTTCTTCAAAATGTTCTTTCAAAACCTTAAGTTACACCTCTTTTTACTAACATTTGATGCCAATGGGAGACCTGGTTGGGTCTTGCCTTATTGCATGCATTTGATTTCCTAGTTCGTTAACTCAAATTTTGCTGCTTTTCTCAGAAATTTCTTGAATTTAGATTATAGGAGTGAAGTAAGTTTTTGTTACCCATCATGTTGTATAGGTTTTAAGTTTTCAAGCCCAATTAATGGAAGTTGCTCTGCTTGCTGTTGATCATTTTACTGCTCTTAAACTCATTTGTGTCCTTTCTGTTCAATAAATTAGGTTAAAGAGAAAACTATAGCAGCAAGGAGGAGTGAAGTGAAGACCATTATTTTCCCTTCAGCGAACAGGAGGGATTACGATGAGCTTGCACCCAACGTGAAAGAAGGCCTGGATGTTCACTTTGTAGATGACTACAGCCAGATATTTGATTTAGCTTTTGGTGATGACCAGAGCAGTTAAAAAGTAAGCCATTCTTGGCCACCCATTCACCATCTTGACTTGCATTTTTCATGCTCTGTGAGTGGATGTTGGTGGTGAACCCAAGCCCGGAAGCATTACTTGGTTACCGAATTTGATTTTTAGTTTTCATCAAAGATGGGCTTGGGACGCATACTAGAGCTCAGATAAACTGTCATGCAGAATTTGATGCACATTATTTACTTTTTTTTTTTTTTTTTTTTTTTTTTTCAGTTTTTATTCTTGTAACATGGAGATATTCGCGTCTCTCCCATTTGTAACAAGTGATAATGTTGTTCACAGTTAGGTTATTGAAAATAAAATGAAATTTTGGGAAATTGAGCTTAACTGGTTTCTGAGTACTCCATTTTTATTTTTATGTATAGTTATGTTTTGCATTTTTATTGACATATTCGTGCATGATTTACAGATGCGCCCGAGTACACTTATACTTCATCTGGTTTAAACCTCATTTACTGAAATATTTCTTTAAACATACTGGCATAAGTATTACCTTCAATGTGCATAGGAAAACTATACATAAATCAAACCAAAGACGGAATGCAGAAAATTTTTTCTCTGTAATCGTAAACCTACCTCTAGTTTCTTCTTTCTTTTAGTAAAACTAAATACTCTCTTTAGATAAATTTGTTGCATGTCATAATATTCAATTTCGAAAAAGAGTCCTTTCTAATCATGGTGCTCTAGATTTTCACATCATTGCCATTTTGAACCAGAAAGAAGTGGGGTACACACTGAATCTCTTTTTCTAGGTGCAAGTTTATGTTGGGTCATCCTCATTAGAAATTGACAGTGGGTTGGTAATATAAAGTCCTTGAATGTCAGAAAATTGGATGTTTCTTCTCTTTGGGGTTTCTGATCATGCATGAAAAGAAATGAAGTCCACATATATTCTCTACAATCTTGCACAAGTTATTCCATTTCAACTATGGAAAAAAATAGAATTGAATATTTTTGTGCAAAAGAAAACAAACAAAATACCACACAGCTCTGAGTCGGCTCGGATATGACATAATCTCACAACTCACTTTTTATCTTTTTCTTGTCATGCCTTCACGCGTGCACATCATCTGTATATGATTGAGGAACTTAACAAATGATTAAAAGCCTTTTAAATAATATGCAAATGATTAGCAAATCTTGGAATTTTTGCCACTAATAAGGATCAGAGATCAAACCCAAGTTGGGAAACTCCTTTTGTGACCCAGAAAAGCTGCAAGAAAGAAAATCTAATTAAGATGCATGGACCCCCCTTAAGATTTTATGCATGAACCTTCAAGATTGGGTCATTTTGAGAGAGAGAGAGAGAGAGAGAGAGGGTTGGGCCCATGTTGGGTAGTACTTCCATTAAGAAAAATTTGAAGGGAATGTGTGAAGTTCTTTTAAGTTTCATAGAATTGGGTCCGTAAAATGGTTGAAGCATAAGATCGATCACTATCAGAACTTGTGCTTGTTGTTATAAAATATAGTACTAATACTATATACATATATTACATCAATATAATAGGGTCATGTGCGTTTATAGTCAAAAGTGGAATTTTTTCTAAAAGGAAAAGAGGAAAATCGTTCCCATGAAATCCAAGCAAAAAGTGATAAAAGCAATGTGAGAGCTACATCAGACTTGGATGATGATTGGGACCCCTTTATTTATATATATAAATGTTTGTATATATATAATTTATATTTAGATGTGCGTGTGAATAGCGGGCGCCTAACTACCATTATCCACTCTTTGGATTCTGAAACTTTGAGCAGCCAACGCGTAATCCAAAATCTCACGTGGCCCTTTTTATAGCATAATCTACACGTCAACTAAATCTTCTCATGTGTGCTTAACTCCCTCCACATCATAACCAACTACCTTAGAGCAGTGCTTTCTATCTCTCTTCTCTTCTTATTACAAATGTTGATTACACTAGTTTAACATAATTTCCAAATACTTACATTTAAAGCACAAGCAGCTCCGTAACTTTCAATTGTTGTCAATACGTAAATTTGTGTTAAACTTGATTAAACTTCATGCTGAGCAATGAACCAAAAACATAAACAATCAAGGATTGGATATATGCTGTCATTTCCAAAAGCAATAAACTGTTTACTAATTAGTAATTACTATAAATATATGTAGTTTGTTAGAAAGAACTAAATTATTAAGACAAGGATACATTAGTGATAAAATTGTGAAGATTTCACTGTTATTTTTTCCCTGTATCTGTTGCCCTATGGTATCATTTTTACTACACTCAGACAATAACTTCTACCAAACGCACAGAATATTCCCTACTTTCATACTAAGTACAAACTACATATAATCCAAGGTTACCACAACTTGACTGAAAACCACTAAACCAGTCTTTCTCGTTGACCATGGTCCATAAAAGTGCTTGTAGAGGCCATTACAGGTCAAGGACGTGAATGCACAATAGTGTGTTCTGATCATCTCTCACCCGCCAAAACCAAGGTCAAGTCACCAGTCCTCTGCTTCCAATCACATCTAGAACAGCACTATACACCCCCATTTCTATGAAGCTCACCCACTGAAAAATAACACCTACCTATCTCATCCAATTTAGCAGCTTAGCCATGATTAAAAGAGTCCAAGACATCCTCAAAAAGAATTTCTAACTTTTTCCCACCCAAATTTTTGAAATGATTAGATCAGGATTATTGTCACACATACATAAATTAAGTCCAATAAGTTTCCTTGCAACTTTCTATTTCAACTTTGGGTTACATCATATCCTAATAAGTTAAAAAAAAAAAGAGGTTGCTGATGGGACCAATTGTTAATCATCACATTTATGGAATTTCCATGCTGGAATGGAAAATGGGGAACTTTTTATAGCACACCCTAGTTCTCTTTTCAAGAACATTTGCATACGTCACACATCACTAAACGAAAAAAGAATGAAATCATCCTCTTAACGTCTTTATGGTTAACATAATATAAAGGGGCATTGGCCTAGCTTTAACAATACTAATCTATTTTATATATATATATATATATATATATATATATATATAGCCGGTTTTTCACTAATCACGTGCCTTATTCTTTTTATTTTATATATATATATATATATATATATATATATATATCTCTGTAGGTGCAGCCATGTTCATCTACAAGTTGTAAATGCCTATATGATATTATAATGTTCTGTATTGCACTTCCACTCCGCGCTGACATTACAATTTGTGTCTTAAGATAAGATAGGACTTCCAGACTAAATTGGTAGTTTTAGAAGTGTAGTTTTGGATTTTGGACTTTAAATCAAATATAAAATATAACGTTTATTTATTTATTTTTTCCAACTACAACCTAAGATTCGACATTTCTAATAAACTATTGTTAGCCGACCTTCCTTAATTAACTAAAGATAATTTAAGGAAAATCCTTTGTTTGGAGGAACTAATGAGCATGGCCTCAAAGAATATGTTCGAGTGTATGGTAAGGGTGATTGTACTTAAATTGTTATTCAAGCATTTACCAGAAACTAATTATAAGATCTTTTCCTCGTTTGGAAGTGGAATATATCGTAAAAGGTTCTTATGCTACTTAATTGACATTTGTGATAGAAATATAAATATATACACATAAGATTTAAGAATATATGTCACGTCTTATATACTATATAAACTGAAAGAACGGACATATATAATCCATCAACAAATGTGGCATAATTTCAACCACTGTATAATTGATTATAATAAAATCTCTCTTTTCAGATTCAAAAATGAATAGGATTATACATCCTCACCAAAACTAAAAATGACTTCTCCTTTCTCAAATTATGTTGTCTAATCTGGACAATAATAATAATCAGAAAAACTCTATTATTAACTATTATATTATCAAGGTTTGTATAGTTGTTACTATAAGATATATGCATATATATGGTTGTCAATTTAGTAGGTATTTTTTTTTACCCATCCATAAGTATTTTTTTTAGTTATTGTATCATTGATTTAACGACTATCATAATTTGAGTAGTTAAAAAAAAAAATCTATTATTTAATATTTTTCTCTCTCATTTTTTATCATAAAAGACGTACATGAACAATTTTAATTAGCAAAAATAATATTTATAAATAAGTATATATATATATATATATATATATATATTTGGGGAAGCTTTTACTATAAGATTTACAACCATAAGAATGTAACTAATTTGTGTAATGCCTCGTAATGATAACGCACTACCAAGTGGGATTTGAAGTTCCAAAGTTATAATATATACATCTATGTATATAAAAATTAATTAAAATAACACCTTATCTCATCATAGTTTGTTACTATATATAAATATATATATATACTCGTGAATTTGAAGAATTGACTTAGATCATAGGGAAAATAAAAATACATTTTCTAGTATAAAATCTAGTAAATATAAAACTAAAATACTAGAGATTAACACAGGAGTATTAAAAAAAGGATAATAACGAGATACTAATTTTTTTATCAAATTTTTAATACCAACGAATGTGTCATATGATTTATTACGATGATATTTAATTTATTTAAAATAAATTTTAATACACTAATTAAACGATAACAACTTACATATTCCATGAGTTGGTACAAAAAAAATTGAGATATATAATATTATCCTTAAAAAAAAACACCCACATAGCTACCAATAATTGAAACTAATCACTATTAACAAAATTCTAGCAAAATAATAATAATATCAATCAGAGAAAAAAATCTTGGAAACTTATAACATTCATCACGTGTTGCATTCTTACTTTCCAAAGCATGACGTGGCAGAATTTGATAGGTGGAAGAGTGGAGAAAATATAGGGCCACGTGGGATTTTCTCATCTCTGAATGGCGTCATCAATTTGGTCAGACTCTTTCACATCTTGTTGACAGCTCAACTCGCTCTAACGAATCTGCAGTGCCCTGTTTTTCTCTCCTCCGTTTTTTTTTTTTTTTGGGATAAATTCTCTGCTCTGTTTTTTCTCTCCATAATACATGATACATCAACCTCATAATTACGTACCCGGTAGCCCAACTTATGCACGTACACACACACACACACACACACACACATATATATATATATATATATATATATATATATATATATAGGTCTAGAACCAAATTTAAAGGCAGATTCCATCTAGGTTCTCCTTCATTTTTCGAGATAATCATCTTAAAGAATATACAGAGACAAGAAAATAAAAGAAAACATGGTCTACAATGGTGGTGTTTCCTCTGTTACAGAAGGAAGTTCTGTTTTTGAGTATCGTATCTCAGAACTCGCAAACCACAGGCTCAATCAAACAACTATCAAGAGCAAGAATCAGGTGTGTAAAGTTTGTCTTTCTCTTCTCATTTTGATGCTTGGATTGGTCATTAATGGTTTTGTTTATATATATATTCATTTTATGTAACGTAGTTTTGGAAGATTCATACGTTGGTGAATTTCTTGCATGAAAGGATCCTTTTCTAACAGAGTTGGCTTTCATCTTTAGAGTGAGAGACAGATCCTTTAATGGCAGATGACTAATTTTCGAATAAGAGTGGACTTACCAAAGCTCTCTGTTTTTGGACACACTTTTTCTTTTTTCTTTATTTTTTTTCTCTGGTTGATAATGTTACAAAGTCATACATCGTGTATTTTGTAGAATGAAATGACTGAAGTTCTGCTGAGTCTTCCTCCTCTTGGTTTGAACCTTCAAAAAGAACAATCTTTCTTGGACTTGATTGAAACAACGCTAAACCCTCAAGAAACATCCAACTTCCCAAGTCAGACTAATCATAAGCCGGTTGAGTTCATTAAAAAGGCCTCTAAACTCGATGCTTTGTTCATCAAAATCGGCTCATGGCAGGTCATACATACAATACCATCTTTCTCTCTTTTTAGCAATGGAAAAAAGAAAAAAAGTGTCTTACAATTGAACATATAAAGACTTAATATCTTTTCCTTTGTTGTTTAATAAATTTGCAGAGAATCGCTCAACACGACGAAGACTTGGTTGCGAAATGTTACTTCGCTAAGAAAAAACTGGTGTGGGAAATTCTAGAGAGGGGATTGAAGAGCAAGATTGAAATACAGTGGGAGTATATTGTGGGAATGAGTGTTTCCCTTGAAAGAAACCAGCCTGGGATTCTTGAACTTGAGGTATATAATACCTAAATTAATCTATTTTCTTTGATTGTTATATTGGATTGAATTTTTTTAAAACTCTCTTTGTTAAATGTGGTTGGTGTTTTGCAGCTAAGCCAACCACCTTTGTTTTTCAAAGAAACAGATCCACAGCCAAAGAGACATACCCTTTGGGCTTCAGTTCCAGACTTCACTGATGGTCAAGCTTCAATTTGCAGGTATTTATACTTATTTGGACTTTTAAAATTCTTACGAGTTGTGCTAAGGACAGTCGCGATTGATTGTTCGTTCATGACCATTGTACTATTGTCTTTTAGATATTAGTAATGTTTCTCTTTTTCTCAGGATGCACTCTCTCCAATTTCCTCCAGGTGCTTATGACAGGCACTTTGAGAAGCTCCTAGTTTGTGAACCCCGGTTCTTGGATATGTGCCGGAGCCCTTTTCCAATTCAGCAATCTCTTTACTTCCATTCAAATTTCCACAACATGGATACCAATAATATTTCTTTTGGTTACACTGAAAGTAAACCAGAAATAAACTCTGTTCAACAACAACAACAAGACCCTTATTCAGGTATCCCAACAATGTCTTATTTTCCTGACCAAGTCCAATTACCAATCCAACACAATCAACTTCAAGTATACCGAACAACCCGCGAGCCTTCCATTCCTTTCGATGATTTTGGTTCATCAACATCAGGTATTTCTCAATCTATTTTAATTTTTCATTGTCTTTCATTTTGGCTTTACCACTAATTTTATGGTCCCAAATGTTTGTAGTTAGGGATCTTTCTCAGTCTTTCAACGAATTCATCGGCAATAACAGAGTGAAAAATGCCAGAAATGAGGCCCTCTGGGGTCAACAGATGACCAATTATGGAGATGAGATACAAGGCCTATATTCTACTGTTGTGACAGTAACATCCCAAAAGGATTGGAATGCAGTTACTTCATTTGGTCATAGTGAAGGAGGGGTCTATAATCCACTCTCTCAATTCCCAAGTGGCTGCAATGAAAACCAGTTGTGGGCTTACTCAGATGTTGAGGCTGCTGCTAATGGAAGTAGCAATCAATTTGCTCCATTGACAGCTATAGATGAGGCCATGAATAATGGCAACTATAAGCAAGTGGATACAACTGCTAGTGAAAATAGTAGTACTGACCATGTTAACTTTGATCCTCGGCCAATGAGCTGGTTTGTTGTTCCTCATCAACAAAATCCAGTAGAAAATATGGCTGCTGGAGACATCATCGAATATTCGAGTTTCGATGCATTTGATTTTACAGCCATGCAACACCCTTTGAAGGAACTTTGACGACGGAGAAGGAAGTTTTAGGCCACGTTTATTAATCCCTAATATACCGGAAAAAATGGAAATTAAAGTGATTTTGTTTTCCTTCCATTAATGTGTTTATTTTTTTTTATTTGGATTACACTATTTTAGGAATCCTTGCATAATTAAATATTAGAAAAATGACTCAATTTTGGATTTCTTCTCATTTTTATTTTATTTGGAGTACTCTCTGTCTTTCCCTTTCTCTTTATTTTCATTAGAAGACATGCCCTTAGAGATTATTGTAAATATTGTTCGTTAACTTTCCACGTTTGTTACTTTTGAGTTGGAAAAATTTGGATGTACTAAAGAATAATACCCGAATGTACATAGTAACATTAGAATTAGTCTTGACGTTGATACACTATAGAAGTGCAACTTTTTAATCATGCTTCTAATGTAAAATACTTAATTATCCGTGTCAATTTTAGCAACTTGATGTGGAATTTAGTTGAAGTGGTCTGGTGCTTTTTTAAAGAAGCAGGATCATAATAGCACTTGTAACTATGTGCATAAAAGGAATTTAGCAAAAAAAAAAAAAAAAGAAAAAAAATCTATGTGCATTAAAGATATGCCAAAATTAACATTGAAAAATCTCTGAGCTGCAATAGATAAAAAAAATATGTCAAACAACTCTCTAATGGCATAGTTAGAAATTTGACTTCTACCATTAAGGCTATTATAGGCAGGCCGGTTGGGAAGTAGATCTTATTTTAGGTTTTATAAAAAACATTTTAGGTCCAAGCGAGAAATATAACCCAGTGCTTTACTACAATGTTTTATAAGACATTTTAGGTCCAAGCAAGAAATATAATCTAGTGCTTCTGATATGAACTCCGCCAACAATTGTGACGAAACTCATCACCTACTATAGAATTCGAATCCAAGATTCCCAAGTCGCAAGAATGTTGAGTCTTGACCCGTTACCCAGCAAGATAAGGACCAAGAACTACGATAGGTTAAAGACACCACACCAAGAATCTCAAGAATCACTCAAGAATCGATGGGATAAGTCTGGTTGTTTTGAACGCCACAAGAGTTAACTTGATAAGTTCAAGAATCTTCTCAAGAATGAAGAAAACATGAATAACTCGCAATATTATTGATCACTAAGCTTCTTAAAAATGTACAAGGCTCTCTCCTATATATATGAGTCAAATTTATCCCTAATTTAAGATAAACTAATGTTATTTTGACATGTGGCAATCCTCTACTCAATTAAATCCGAAAATAACTAAATCAGAAGTTTCTTAAAAATACAAAAGACCTAGAAAAATGTAAAGACAAGTGTTTAGCTTCAATTGGACTCTTTTAGAACCTTAATCATAGTGATTAGGCTCCCTTAGATCTGATTTGGGCTTATATCGGGTCTCCATGCATTAGCCATCTCACCAATATGTTGAATCAGCCCATTTAATGCCTCTTTGAATCTCTTGGCTCTAAGTCTTGTGATTGGCCCACTTGGCAAGCTTAATGGATCATATGAATATTGCCCTTGAGTCCCTCTAAGCCCACGTGAATGCTCCTCCTCTTGCACGTGTGGTTGAGTAGCTACATTTGCATTATTCTCATCATTGTTTCCCTCTTGAAAAAGATTTGTTCTCAAATCATCACTTGCATCAAAAAGAAATAAATCAGCAACGTTAAAGCTCGTACTAACACCATACTCACCAGGTAATTCTAACTTATAGGCATTATCATTGATGTGTTCCACTACTCGAAACGGTCTATCTCCCCGAGGTAGGAGTTTTGAACGCCGTTGCTCCGGAAAACGATCCTTCCTCAAGTGCACCCAAACCTAATCTCTTGGTTCAAATACTACCTTTTTGTGTCCCTTGTTGGCTTGATAGATATATTGCTCAGTCCTTCTTTCAATGTTCAGCCGTGCCTTTTCATGAATCTGTTTTACCAATTGAGCTTTCTTTTTGCCATCTAAGTTTACTTGTTCACTCAAAGGTAACGGGGTTAAATTCAATGGTGACAATGGATTAAATCTGTAAATAATTTCAAATGGTGAAAATTTAGTTGTAGAATGTACACTCTTATTGTAAGCAAATTCAACATGTGGTAAACAATCTTCCCAAGTTTTCAATTTTTTTTTAATGATAGCACGTAACAAAGAAGACAAAGTCCTATTCACTACTTCAGTTTGACCATTAGTTTGTGGATGACAAGTAGTAGAAAACAATAACTTGGTTCCTAACTTTCCCCACAAAGTCTTCCAAAAGTAACTTAAGAACTTAGCATCTCTATCGGAAATAATGGTTTTAGGCATGCCATGCAACCTAACAATTTCTTTAAAGAATAATTCAGCTATATGTGATGCATCATCGGTTTTATGACATGCAATGAAGTGTGCCATCTTAGAAAATCTAGCAATGAAGTGTGCCATCTTAGAAAATCTATCTACCACCACAAAGATTGAATCTCTCCCCCTCTTAGTTCTAGGTAATCCCAATATAAAATCTATAGAAATATCAATCTAAGGTTCACTAGGTATAGGTAGAGGGGTATACAAACTATGGGGTTTCAACTTAGACTTAGCTTATTTACAAGTGATACACTTTTCACATATTCTTTCAACATCACGTTTCATATGAGGCCAAAAGAAATATTCATGCAAAACACCTAAAGTCTTAACCACACCAAAATGACCCATCAAACCACCACCATGAGCTTCTCTGACAAGTAATTCACGCAAAGAACACATAGGCACACACAGTTTATTCTCCCGAAACAAAAATCTATTATGTCTGTAGAACTTACCAAATGCTACTTTTTCACATGCATTGAATATATTACCAAAATCAGAATCTTGTACATATAAATCCTTAATGTATTCAAAGCCAAGTAATTTTGTATCTAAAGTAAAAAGTAAGGCATACTTTCGGGACAATGCATCAGCCATAACATTTTCCTTACCTTGCCTGTATTTGATCACGTAAGGAAATGTCTCAATGAATTCCACCCATTTTGCATAGCATTTGTTCAGCTTTTATTGACCCTTTAAATGCTTTAAGGATTCATGATCAGTGTGAATCATAAATTCCTTCGGCCATAGATAATACTGTCAATTTTCCACAGTCCTCACCAAAGCGTACATCTCCTTATCATAAGTGGGATATTTTAGAGCTGTCCCACTCAATTTTTCACTGAAGTATGTAACTGGACGGCCTTCTTGCATCAAGATAGCTCCAATAACTATTCCTGAAGCATCGCACTCAATTTCAAAAGTTTCAATGAAGTTAGGCAAAACAAGTAAAGGTGCATTAGATAACTTTTTTTTATCAGATTAAATGTCTTTTCTTGTTCCTTTCCCCACTTAAATGGCACATTCTTCTCAATGACTTCAGTAAGAGGAGCAGCCAAGCTACTAAAATCACGCACAAATCGTCTATAGAAACTAGTTAGGCCGTGAAAACTCCTTACTTGGCTGATTGTTGTAGGCGTTGGCCAATCTTGGATTGCTTTTACCTTTTCCTCGTCCACCTCAACTCCCTGAGCACTAACAACAAAGCCAAGAAACATAAGCTTATCCGTGCAAAAGGTGCACTTCTTGAGGTTAGCAAATAACTTTTCTTTTCTTAACACATCTAAAATAGATTTTAAATGCATTACATGTTCTTTCAAGTTTTTGCTATAAATTAAGATATCATCAAAATATACAACTATAAATCTGCCAATAAATGCACGCGAAATATGGTTCATCAAGCGCATAAAAGTACTTGGAGCATTACTCAAACCGAAAGGCATCACTAACCACTTATACAAACCATATTTAGTTTTAAAGGCAGTTTTCCATTCATCACCTTCTCTCATTCTAATCTGATGATATTCACTCTTAAGATCAATTTTTGTAAAAATACATGAACCATGTAATTCTTCTAGCATATCATCTAATTTGGGAATGGGATGACAATACTTTACCGTTATATTGTTGATGGCTCGACAATCAACACACATCCTCCATATCCCATCCTTCTTAGGAACTAACAGCACTGGAACTGCACAAGGGCTCATACTTTCACGAACATACCCCTTGTCCAGCAATTCGCCTACTTGCCTTTGAAGTTCCTTTGTCTCATCAGGATTGCTCATATATGTAGGCCGATTTAGAATTGATGCACTGAGTATGAAGTCAATCTGATGTTCAATCCCACGAATTAGAGGTAAACCATGAGGGATTTCTTTGGGAAATACATCTTCAAACTCCTGCAAAAGAAAAACAATATTGCTCGGTAAAGAACCGGCGAGATCATCAGTGCATAAAAGAGCCTCCTTGTAGGCTGTTGTAAAACTAAAACCCTTTTGATCTCACTTTTTTTTGCAATGAAATTGTATTTTTCCTCTCTTATACTCAATAAGGGTGCATTGCTCTCTTTTTCCCTTTTACCCTTACTCATGGTTTTGCTCTTATGTTTTTCTCTCATCTCTTTTTCTTTTCTCTCGATTTCAGCCTCTCTCTCTTTCTCTTTTCACTCATTTTTTTGCATCTTTAGTTGGTCTTAAAGAACTTGTTTTGGAGTCAATGGCACAAGTGATATAGGCTGCTTTTTAATAGTAAAAGAGTACCTATTGGTGAAACCATCATGTGCGACTCGCCGATCGTACTGCCATGGTCTTCTCAATAGGATGTGACACGCATGCATAGGTACCACATCGCAAAGCATTTCATCTTCATACTTGCCAATGGAAAATGCCACCAACACCTATTTTGTTACCTTGACTTCTCCACAATTGTTCAGCCACTGAAGTCGGTACGGTCGTGGATGCTTTATGGTAGGTAATACTAATTTCTCCACTAATTCAGTACTAGCCACGTTGGTACAACTCCCTCCATCAATTATGATGCTGCAAACTTTGTTCTTCACAAAACATCGAGTATGAAACAAGTTCTCCTGCTGGTTGTTGTTTTCTTTCTTAACTTGCATGCTAAGAGCTCATCTCACTACTAATGATTCTCCGTCTACAGCACACTGCCCTTCATATTCATCTTTAAGTGGTGGCATGTCATCTTCTTCATCTTCTCGTTCATCGTCAGTCTCAATCTCCCCTTGAGCATTGATCACCATCACCCTTTTATTCGGACATTGGCTAGCAATATGATCCCTGCCTTGACATTTAAAACACTTAATGTCACGATTTCTAGAAGTGGCATATTTGGTGCTACCTTGTTTTGGTGCCATAACTTGTTTTGTGTCTTTAGAAGACTCGGACTTAGGCTTAGTAGATGGAAATTCGTCCCGTTTAGGGGGCTGATCTCCATGAGTTTATAAGAGCTGAGCTTGGTCCCCTCTTAGGAAAGTTCCTTCATTTCAATTGTTGCTCAACTTTGATAGCTTGATGCACTATATCTGTCAGCTCTACATAATGTTGCATCTCTACCATGTCTGCTATCTCTCTATTTAGACCGTGTAAGAATTTAGCCATGGTAGCTTCTCTGTCCTCCTCTATATTTGCTCGGATCATAGCAACCTTTATCTCCTTATAGTAATCATCTACGCTCTTGGATCCTTGGGTTAGTCACTGCAACTTGTTGTACAGCTCCTGATGGTAGTAGGTTGGAACGAAACGTCTTCTCATGATTGTTTTCATCTCGTCCTATGTCTCAACAGAGCGTTTCAGATTTCTCCTTTTTTCCTTCAACAATTGATCCCACCAAACAATAGCATAATCAGTGAATTCGATTGCAGCAAGCTTTACCTTTTTAATCTCAGAATAGTTGTGGCAATCGAAGACGATCTCCATTCTCTTCTCCCACTCTAGATAAGCTTCAGGATCGTTTTTACCTTGGAAGAATGGAATCTTCACTTTAATACTCCCAAGTCATTATCTCGCCTAGGCCTACCCATCCTAGCTTCTCTATTCCCATTACCACACCTAAACCTGCCCCTATTTATTATTGGTTCATCCATCTCCTCCCATTCCTCTACATCTTCATCATTACCCCATTACTCCTCTAGGTATACCCGCCTAGGTGGTTGCCTAATGGGAGCATTTTGAGGCTGACCTGCGGCTGTTTCTCCTTCCAACCTATCAATCCTCTCATGAATTGGTTCTAATTCAGCTCTCATCATTCTTCTCATCTCCCCTAACAATGCCTGTAATTGTAAGTTCGGAACAGTTGGTTGTTGTATCTCTTCGGTTGTGTTACCTTCTTGATTGTGTGACACATTGAAATCTACAAAAACAAGGTTAGGACCTCACAACACTCTTTCCTCTCGTGTTTCACTTAGAAAGATTCATTCACTCTCATGTTTGGTACTCAATGGCTTTTACCCTCTCATGTTCTCATCACTCTTGCTTTTTTCCACTCGTTATGTTTTCTTTTCACTCTTAATCAGATTCAAGAATACTCCAGCAGCAATTCAATATGATGAGCAACTAGATCAAATAAAAAAAAAACTCACAAGCAATTCTCAAGAAACAGATGCAAGAAATATGAGTAATACGAATTCTTCTGTTTCAGCAATACCCTAAAATTCACACAATTTCTCCTAAATTTTGATGATTTTTCACACTCAAGCATGGGGTTTTGGCAAAAAAAGAGTTTAGGAAGTAAGAAACAAGATTGACACAAAAAAAAATTTAAGAAATGTCTCCAGACACTTTTTTTTTTTTTTCGGATCTTTTTTTCGTAACCCTAATTAAAGAATCAAAGGATAGTAAAGAAAGTAAATGATAATTCAAACTTGCCTTGAAACCTAAGCTCTAATACCAAATGATATAAACCCTACCAACAATTGTGACGAAACCCAGCACCTACTATGGAATTCGAACCCAAGATCCCCAAGTCACAAGAATGTTAAGTCTTGACCCGTTACCCAGCAAGATAAGAACCAAGAATTACGATAGGTTAAAGACGCCACACCAAGAATCCTCAAGAATCACTCAAGAATCGATGAGATAAGTCTGGTTGTTTTGAACGCCACAAGAGTTAACTTGATAAGTTCAAGAATCTTCTCAAGAATGAAGAAAATACGAATAACTCGCAATATTATTGATCACTAAGATTCTTAAAAATGTACAAGGCTCTCTCCTATATATAGGAGTCAAATTTATCCCTAATTTAAGATAAACCAATGTTATTTTGATATGTGGTAACCCTCTACTCAATTAAATCCGAAAATAACTAAATCAGAAGTTTCTTAAAAATACAAAAGACCTAGAAAAATGTGAAGAGAAGTGTTTAGCTTCAATTAGACTCTTTTAGAACCTTAATCATAGTGATTAGGCTCCCTTGG
>JXTB01000280.1:178301-197075 GCA_002914805.1 Parasponia andersonii | reverse complement strand
CGCTTTGTAGCAGGATATATGTGCAGTTTTTTTTTTTTTTTTAATCTAAGTATATAAGATACCAAGGGCTCCTAAATAAGTCCAACCCAAATTATTTATTTATTTATTTTGTAGGTCAAGAACAAAATGTTTGAATTATAATCCTTTTATTTTTAAAAAAGGAAGGGGCAGCTGTTGTGAGATGATTTCTTCTTTATTTTCCACTAGTATATATATGGGAAAAAAGAAAACTAAACAAATGAGATTATCCCTAATAACAGAAATGTTCACGTGAAGCTTTACAAGGTGGTAGAGTGACAAGAGCTATACACTGTTTCGAACCCCGCCCAAAAGGAGAAGGCCTAAACTACTTCGCTACCGTACTCGATGGTAATTTTCTTTGATATTTATGTGGGCACAAATTAAATAAGTTGGACAAAAAGAAAAAAAAAATGGAAGAAAATGGTGATTGATGGAAAATAAACTAATCATTAGTACGTTTAGTACGTTTTAAGTTTTTTCAGAAAATTTAGTAAGGTGGCTTCAATTTATCAGGTGCACATGCATATAAATATTCTTATCCCTGCCGCAAAAGTTAAGTTCTTCGTGAGGATTATAAGTACAAATTAAGGAGTTGCCTATCGTTTGGAAATTTATGGTGAGTATAGACTGAGGATTAACAGATATTAAGAGTCGGTTAATTGAATTAGTCTTGATGTTTATAGACCATTGTCTAACAAATTGCACGAAGAGATTTGAAATGGTCTCCGTTTAATCATGCTTTGGATATCAAATAGTTTAGTAATTAAATATACGTTCCTATTCTATCAATTTAGTGTGGAATATATGGAATTTCGTTAAATAGTGAGAGCATTTAATAATTTGTCATTATATGTATAGAAGATATCTAAATGTTTTTTTTTGGGGGGGGGGGGGGGGNCTTTAAGTTGCGGCACATAAGTATTGGCTTAGGGGAATAGTTAGAAATCTGTTAAGTACCACTAAAGACTATTATAAGCATATTAGGGCATTAAAAGTTATTTTATTAAGCAATGCAATAGAGCATGATAATTTTACAAATAAGTATTCAAAGGAGTAAATATGACAATTTCATCGATAACTTATTCCAAGTTTTTTTCTATTAAAAAAAAAAAAGTAGAATTAAACCTTGCAAACTATTTCACTATGTATAAACTTTCATCATGTGCCGAATTCTATTCTCACTCCTACGAAATTATTACCGAATTAAGGGAATTAACCAATTTATAAGTGAATTTGCACAAATCCGGTTTTCACTCTGGTCTGGTGAAAAACACCAACAACACTAGATACAGAGTTCTAACTTGTAAACGTGACGTGGAAGAATGTGATAAGTAAAAGAGTGATGAGCGTCAAAGTTGGTCAAAGGATCTTTCTTTGACAGCTCAGCTCGCTCATACTAACTGTATTTTCTTATGCTCTGTATATCTCTGTATTTCTCTCCTCCGTTGTTTTCTCGCTCTGTAGTACATCAACTTACGTAATATAGTATATATATACTAGTAAAATACTAGTAAAATAAACAGCACGTGCAAGGCACCTGTTAACTTGTGTAAAGCTCAGGATGATTTCTTAACAAAGATTCGGGAAAAAAGGGGTCATATAATACAATTTTGATCCAGAACTAGTAAATAGCATACGTTTATGCAAATATGGCATAATTGAGAAATTTAAAGACTAAACAAGTTATTCTTCAAGCATTTATAATTACCAAATACATATAGAAGAATAAGTAACCAAATGATAATCTTTTACACCAATTTCGAAATTATCATTGTCCAGAAAATTTCCTCCTCCTTATATTTACCACACGTTTTTTCTTTTAGAATAATACTATAGGACATCAATGATGCCTAATACTATAATGATATGTCAGTCTGTTAATTATTATTATAATTCAAGTAAGATCCAAATAAGATTCAATTTATTAATTAAATTATGCAGTGATAAACAAACGTATCATTGTATGGTACTTGATATCGTGCCTTATAGCATTACTGTTTCTTTTATATCAACGCACCACAATTTTGATTGAAAGCTTATTGTAATGACGTTTTAAAACGCATAACCACTTGGCTCCCTTTTCATAAATATATTATAACAGACCATAAAAACATAAATTTTTAATGCTAATAATCTATGGATTCAAACCGGTTAAACTCTATTATGAATTTATGCCTCACTTTCATAATTCGTTAAACTAAAAAATACTGTGTTTGCATACAAATTTTGTGATATATGGGTAAAATTTAGTAAAGGTATCATGGCATTCGAAAATGTTGTTTGACAAAAATGGTCAAAATGATATTTTGAGTTGATTCGCAAAGCCCAATAAATATTTTTGACATTTCCAAACACATTAAGGGTGAAATTAATATTTTATTAAAACTTTTATAGTATTTCTTTATAAATATTATAAGATATGATAAATGTTAAAGGAGATGGAAATTTTTTTTTTCTGGCTGCATACCAATTATGAATCAAAACATTCGTGAAGAACAAAAAAAGAAGAAGAAAAAGACAACAGAAGAAAATGACAAAACTAATCAGTTTGAGATAAGCTTTTTCAAAAATGTTCTTAATAAATAACTTTAGAGTTGATGAAAATTTAAGAGATGTGGATAATGAAAATTGTAGAATTATAAAATCGAATGAGGGCTTTCTTTAAACAGAAAATTATAATTTGGGAGAGAGGAAAACAAAGGAAACTTTGTAGAGCCAAATTCTAAATTTTAAATTATACTTTTTAAGGTTTTTGGCATGGTTGCCCCCTAAATTTTTTATAGATTGGCAATATAGCCCTTGAATTAAATGTTTTGCAATTAATCCCTTAAATTCGCAAAAAAGTGGCAATTGACTCCAAATCGTTAAATGCTATTAAATTATGGACAGAATTGACATGTGTCAGTCATGTGCTGCATTCTTTAAGGGTGTAAATGATAATTCTCTAAATAGTCATTTATTTGGAGTGAAAATAAAAAAAATTAAAAAGTTTAAAATTCAAACTTTACTAAAATGATCTCTAATCTAATTTAAATTACCCAATTAACTAAAATCAATTCAAATTTAATTGAAGTTATTTAAATTTAGAAATATTAAAAAAATAAATTTAAATATTCAGTTTTAAATATATTATTTTTCCTAGGCCAAAGAAGTTAAATATTATTTTTTAAATTGAATATTTAAATTTATTTTTTAATATTTCTAATTTAAATAATTTAAATTAAAATTTAATTGATTTTAGTTAATTATGAGTAATTTAAATTAGATTAGAGATAATTTTAGTATAGTTTGAATTTTGAACTTTCTAATTTTTACTAAAAATTTTTAATTTTTTTTATTTTTACCTCAAATAAATGATTATTTAAAAAAAATACCATTTATACCCCTAAAAAATGCAGCTCATAATTAGGATATATCAATTTCATCCATAATTTAACAGCTCTTAACAGTTTGGAGTTAATTGCAAAAAAATTTAATTCAGGGACTATGTTGCCGATCTACAAAAAATTCAGGAAGCAAACATGCCAAAAACCCTACTTTCTAATCACACATAGTTCAAATTTTTGGCAATAAATGGAAAAAAAAAAACTTGTATTAATGTTTTAAGTAGTTTGACCGAAGCAGTGACTAAGAATAAGTGTAGACATGAACAAATGTTTGACCAATATTTAACTCTTAAAAGGTGTTTTCGTTCAAAAATATTTTTAAGAAAAGAAAACTCGAAAATTTCATTTGACTTGTTGGATGTAAAGTTCTAACATTTACTCAAAAAAATAAATAAAATAAAAACGCCACTGCCCAGCTAAACAACATCCTGATTGGGAATGTCTTTGGGCTTTGTTGGCTAGTGGAGGTTTCTCATATGTATCTGTATTTCAGTACTAAAATAGCCTTAGATGATTTTGCAGTGCAAAGGACACAGAAACCATTGCCTTAAAAATCAGACTTGGATAGACCCTCGACAACTACAGGTTAGGTTGCAATGAAATAAATGACCATCTTATTTTGTGAAAATTTGGCATTGTACGAAGTTTCTAAAAAATAATTAGAAATATGCATTAGGTTCAGTTTTTTCGTGATCTAAAAAAATATTTTAGAAAAATATCACTTTTCAAAAGTTTCTAGAAAAATATTAGTTCCTAAAATAGTAACTAGTAATCGATAACTAATTTTTGAGTACTGGTAACTACTAATTAAATGTATTAATAACTAACAACTGGTAAATGATAACCAATTTTCAGACATTAATAACTGATAATTGTTTTAAAAATGATATTTTCTAAGAACTTTTTTAGAAGTAGTATTTTTCTAAAAAAAGTAGCACGAATGTTGGGAAAAAATCTGAAAAAATTTGACCTACCGTATTTTTGTAATTTGTATTTTATTTTTGTAGGAAGAAGTGTTAGAAATCCTTTTATTTTACAGCTTTGAGATTCCATGGCTCTCAGGTTTAAGATTTTTCAGCCTTCATAGAAGTTCCAAATTATCCTTGGTCTAATAAGTAAATGATTTCATTTTATTACATAATGATATAAAGAAAAAAACAAAATGAACGAGGGTAAAAATGAAAAAAAAATAGATGAAGAACAGCTTATTTGCATTCAATATATATAGTGTAGATGCAGATCAAGATCCATATTTGGAGTGAGATTTAATCTGGGTTTTTGAAATAATCATCTAAAAGAATGCACATATATATGGTTGCCAATCTAGTAGGTATTTTTTTAGCCGTTGGATCAAATGATGATCCAACGATTATAATAAAGTGCATAAAAAGACGTGTATTATTAATATTTTAGTATATATATATATATATAAGAAGCCCAAAAAAAGAAAAGAAAAAATGTATATGGATCCGAGCAACAGCAATGGAAGTGTTTCGTCTATTTCAAAAACGAACTCCGCTTTTGAAGAGTCTACAATCAACGATAACAACAATAATAACAATATAGGAGGCCTTTCCTCCTCTGCTTCTTCTCATGAAAAATCTGATAATATCATGAAAGCTAAGAACAACAATAATGACAATTTCAAAAGTGGCGTTTCCTTTAATTCTTCTAAAGAGTGATAATATCAGAAAACTCGGAAACCAATGGCTTCTTCAAACCTCTATCATGTCTAAAAAATAGATCTTAATTAACATCAAATCCTATCACAACACAGTACAAATTGCCACCTTTACTTTACTAGATTACTAAATTTAGAAGATGAACCATCATTAACAACACATGAATCCCTACCTAAAGAAGATGAACTGATCTCAACAACACATGAACCCCTCCCTGAGAAAGATGAGCTAATCGATATGCTCACAACAACATCTATTAAATGAACTTCATCATAAATAATGATTACTTCATAGAAACATCATCTTTTGTCTTATATAAGAACCAATTTAATCTACCATTATTTTTAATCTCTAAGAGATTATTCTTAGAATCACCATAATTCCTGTTAATGAATAAGTGAATTATATATCTCAATCGATCAAGACCTTAATAAAGCTCTTTGAAAAAAAAAATTCTACGAATTCTAAATAGATTGTCATTTCTTTAGCTAAAACATCAAAAAACCTAAAATCAAAATACTTTCTATTCTTGTCCCAATGACTATCATAACGAATAATAATAGTATTATTGCCATCCCTAAAATAACATGACAAACAAATAAGAAAAATATAACAATTATAATAAGTACATGATTCTGCATACTAGGTATATAAGTATATGAACCACATAAAGAACATGACAGGAAAACCATTTACCCAGCCAAAAATCATATATACTAAAACCAAAATTATATAAACTAAACAAGAGAATATTTGACAATTTCAATAACAAAAAAAAAAAACAAGACAACATTAATGTCATATACCACAAAAAAAACATATATACATAACAAAAGTTATATAGACTACGAGTAGAAATATATGAACAAAATAAAAGAATATTGACCATTAACAATAATCATATAACAGGAATACAATCTACTATGATAAAAATCATATATATCTAGACAAGAAATATACAAACTAAACAACAAATATTGAATATCACTATTAACCAAAAAACCAATGAATGATAAGCTCATATAGCACACTAAAAATTGTATAATACCACTATAAAAATCATATGTACCACAACAAACAAATGATGAACTATTACCAATTGTGAAAAATCATTACAAAACACATATGAAATACTTACTTAACCTTAACAAAAAACTAGATTGAAAAAAAAAAACTATATTGACCACAAACAAAAATATATGAATCAAATGAAAGAATATTGACCATCTACATTAGTAATAACCACATAATATGGATAATATACCGCGATAAAAATCATATATAACAAGAAAAAAAATATGTGAATTAAACAATAAATATTGAATATCATCTTTAACCAAAAAATTAGAGAACAATAAGCCTATATACCACATCAGAATTCGTATATACCACTATAAAAATCATATGTAACACGATAAACTAATAATAAACCATTATTAATTATGAAAAATTATTTGAAAACACATTTGAAATGCAAAATAAATACTTATCCCTAACAAAAAACTAGATTGAAAAAAAAAAAAAAAACCATATTGACTATGAACAGAAATATATGAATTCAAATAAAAGAATATTGAGCATCTACATCAGCAATAACCATATAACATAAATAATATACCATGACAAAAATCACATAAAGCAAGACAAAAAATATATGAACTAAACAACAAATATTAAATATCATCATCAACTAAAATTCCAAAGAACAATAAACCCATATACTACATCAAAAATTATATAATACCATTACAAAAATCATATATACGACAATGAACAAATGATGAATTATTACTAATTATGAAAAATCATTACAAAACATATCTGAAATACAAAATAGAGACTTATCCATAACATAAAACTAGTTGAAAAAAAAACTATATTGACTACAAACAAAAATATATGAATTAAATGAAAGAATATTAACCATCAACATCAACAATAACCATATAACATGAATAATATACTACAAAAAAAATCACATATAATAAGACAAAAAATATATGAACCAAATAATAAATAACGAATACGATCATCAGCCAAAAAATCAGAGAACAATAAGCTTATATACCAAATCAGAAATCGTATATACCACTATAAAAATCATATGTAGTACGATAAACTTATGATGAACTATTATCAATTATGAAAAATCATGACAAAACACATGAAATATAAAACTCAGACCTAACAAAAAGCCAAACTATTTAAAAAAAAATAATTGTTACAAAAATTAGCAATAAAAATTGAAATCCCTAAAAAAATACACGAAAGAATCAACACAAAATCAATAGAGCGATAGAAGAAGATCAAAAATCAACCCAAAAAAAAAAAAAACAAAAGAAAAAATACATACCTAATGTCTTTAGAAAATGCAATCAGTACTAAAGATAAAAGAGAACCAAACATGACTAGAGCACTACAAGATTTTATCTGAAAAATCAAGAACAATGATTGCGATTTAAGAACAAGCTTCTCCAAAAATCAATGGCTAAATAAGAAAAAAAGAAGAGAGGGAGAGAGAAGAATGACAACTAGAGAGAGAAATGAGACAGACAGAGAGAAACAAAATAAATAAGGAAAAAAAATCAGAAACACAAAAACAAATTAGCTAAGGGATTTTTAAAAAGTAGACATATCGCTATAAAATTTAAATGATAGACATATACATAACCAAGTTTAAAAATATTAGATATATACCACATTTTCTCGAAAATTTTTTGGCTCAAAAGTAATAAACAAGAGTCGACTAGTTTTTGGCTCAAAACTTAGTATATGACCAAGCTCAAAAGTTTATAGCTAAATGTCTAACTCGCTTAATGATAAAAATAGAAATACAACATATTCCACAACTGATACTTTAAAAAAATGGACATTTAATTATAACTTTTAAAATATAGACATCTATTTAAACAAATTGAAAATTAGTCATTCACCTAATTTTTAACCAAGAGACTAATGGAGGAGGCTAGACCAAGTTCGGGCTAACTAGCTATTAGATCATTTTTGTCTCAAAACTTAGTATATAACCAAACTCAAAAGTTTATAGCTAAATGTCCAACTCACTTAATAATAAAAATAAAAATATAACATATTCTATAACTAAAGTTTTTTAAAAATGTAAATTTAGCTATATATTTTAAAACACGAATATCTACTTAAACTAATTTAAAAATTTGGTAATCCAACTAATTTTCTCATCAAGTTTCCGACAGCTTCTTTTGGCCCTCAATAAAATAACCTACAAAAAGGCCATGGTAAAGCACGCGGCAGAAGTAATAATTTGGGCCTACATGACTTTTTCTATAAACAACATTTTTAGGAGTGCCCAAAATTTTTTGAGGAAATTTGATTTTTTATGGTAATTTTTCAAAAAAATTGAAAATATAAAATTATTATGAAAAATCCCAGATTTAGTTATAAAAATACCACTTTTAAAAGTACTTAGAAAAATATTATTTTTTATTAATTGATGAGATACTTAACATAACTAATTGAGTTACCTGAGATAATTTGAACAGTTATTTCAAGTAATTGGATTGGTTAATCTAAGTAAGCTAATTAGTTACCTCAAATATCATTGGAAAATACTTAATTTAAAAAAATAGTATTTTTATAAATATTTTTTAAAAGTTTTATTTTTCTAATAATACTTTTAAAAAGTGATATTTTTTCTAAATTAATCTGGGATCTTTCAAAAAAAAAAAAAAATCAGCCAATCCAGAATTTTTCAATTTTTTGAATTTTGGGCTGGAATTTTGTAAGAAATCCAAAATTTTTTTGACTACCAAAAATTCTTTAAAAGATGTCATAAATAATGATGACCATTGCTTAGTTGTGGACTTTTGGATATCATGTGTGATGTTATGATGTAGTGATATAGTTATTACTTTCTATTAGATAATAATTTTATGTTTCTCTTTATGATGATCTTCTCTCTTACATTATCACTTACATTAATGATAATATCGTTTTCATAATTCTGTCGTTATATGTGATACATGTGTTTGTCAACCCGTGTAAATTGTCATACGTAATTAAAGTTTTTTTCTTTTTCACATTGATGTCGTTTATATTGTGATTGTAGTTTTCCTTTCTTGATGTCGTTTAACATTTTCTTATTTTATATGTATTCTATGTTGTTTATTCGTATAGTTGTGTTTGAGGTCTTATAGACAAATTTTGGGTGTAAAGGTTTGTTTTTTAAAAGTTATAGCAAAATGTTTAATTTATATGTTTATATACCAAGTGTAAAATATTATATACTAAGTATACTTAGTACATAAACTAAAATTGGTAGATAAGTATATTTGTAAGTGTAAAAATATATTTATTTGAACATTTAGATATAAAATTTTAAAAATAGACATCTTTTTAATAAAATTTAAAATCTTGGCCATCTACCTAAATTTTTCTTGTGTTTATCTTCTTGCTGCTAACATGATATTTTGGATTTTTGGCATGGTTGTCCTCTGAATTTTTCGTGGATTGACAATATAGCCCCTTAATTAAATTATTTTACAATTAATCCCCTAAATTATCAAAATAGTGGCAATTAACTCCAAACTGTTAAGGACTGTTAAATTATGGATGGAACTGACATATGCTAGTCATGTGCTGCATTCTTTAGGGGTGTAAATAGTATTTTATTAATAGTCATTTATTTAAGGTGAAAAAAAAAAGAAATTAAAAATTTTTTGATAAAAATTAAAAAGTTTAAAATTCAAATTTTACTGAAATTATTTATAATCTAATTTAAATTATCCATAATTAACTAAAATAAATTAAAATTTAATTTAAATTATTTAAATTTAGAAATATTAAAAAAATAAATTTAAATATTCAATTTAAAAAATAATATTTAACTTTTTTTGTCAAGGGAAGAATAATATTCTTTAAATTGAATATTTAAATTTTTTTTTTAAATATTTCTAAATTTAAATAACTTCAATTAAATTTTGATTGATTTTAGTTAATTATGGATAATTTAAATTAGATTAGTGATAATTTTAGTAATTTGAATTTGAAACTTTTTAATTTTTACCAAAAATTTTTATTTTTTTATTTTCACTCCAAATAAATGACTATTTTAAAAAAAATACCATTTACACCCCTAAAAAATGCAGCACATGACTGATATATGTCAATTCAGTCTATAATTTAATAACCTTTAACGATTTAGAGTTAATTGCCACTATTTTAAGAATTTAAGTGATTAATTGCAAAAAATTTTAATTTAGAGGCAACAATGTCAATCTATGAAAAATTGAGTGGATAACTATGCCAAAAACCCTTATATTTTTTCCTATCGTGGTCCGAGAAAAGGAAATTTACATTGACACACATGAATTATTTAAAAATTACTAGGGGGTGAACCCAAAACCATGATTAACCAAAAAAAAGTCGAATGATGGCTAACCATGAATCAATTATTGCTTTTTAATAACAAAAATAAACTAAGTTTAGTCAGTTTATGTATAGTTGAGAAACCACCCAATGTTAGGTCATATTATTTGTTTATTTATTTATTTTCAGTTCATGTTATAGGGCGACTCTGGAACTAAGATTAATAAGAGATAATAGAATATTAACTAGATTTTTAGAGTCTAGTTTATAGATTGAAGTAGGATTAGAATCAGTTTTGAAGAGCATTAGAATCAGTCTAGAAGATGATAGACTACTGTCGAATTCGTTGCTCCTTTCAGGTGCAAAATAGACACTTTTTAATCTTGCTACTGATATAAGATAGTTGAGTACTTGAGTAATTAATCCGTGTCAATTTTAGTAACTTTGTGTAGAGTTTTACTGAATTGGTCTAGTGCTTATTAATTAAACAAGTGCGAACTTAATGTTTGTCATTAAACTTTTTAAAAGAGAAAAAAAAAAAAGGAAAAAAAAGTGTCAAATAAAACAATTGAAGAGAGAGAGAAAAAAAAAATTGAAGAGAGAAAATTTCTCTCTATTTCGGTACCAAATAAAAGTTTGTTACTTTTTTAATACCTTGACACTTTGATAATTTATCTGTGTTTTGATATAAAAACAGGGTTTTAATTTTCTCAACTTTTCCATAAATCCACCGTTTTCAATTCGGTTGTTACTGTCCAAAACATGACGTGGCAGAATATGATAGGGCCACATATGGTATTACGCACTCTTGAATGGCGTCAACTTGGTCTAAGAGTCTTGCTCTGTATAACTGTGCATTTCTTTCCTCTGTTGCTCTCTCTCTCTCTCTCTCTCTCTCTATAATACATCGAATTGACAAGTACGTAGTATAGTATATATGCAGATACATAGATCAAGAACCATAGTTGGAGTGAGATTTCATCTGGGTTTTCGAGATAATCATCTAAAAGAATCAAGCGAGAGATACGAAACGAAAAGAAAGAAAAGATAAAAGTGGAGATGGATGCGAGCAGCAACAATCGAGGGCTTCCATCTGCTTCAGAAACAAACTCTGTTTCTGAAGAGTCTGATAGCAACACACAAGTTGCAAGCAACAATGACAATGGTGGCCTTCCCTCAGAGGAGTCTGGAAGTAACACCCAAGTATTATCAAACCAAAGTCTTCTTCAAACACCTATAAGAAACAAGGAGCAGCTGGTAAATCTTTCTCTATATTTCCTTTTCTTATATTCTTTTATTTCATGTAACGTAGTTTTAAAAAGATTCATAAATATATTGCTGTGTTTCTTGCATGAAAGTGTAGTCAGCTTAAGTTTTTTTTAATTAATTAATTTTTAATGTTATTCATTATTTAGAGTGAGAGAGAGTTTCTTTAATTACCAGTTATTTTAGTGTGATATTTGTGCCTTTTTAATATCACAAGTCATATGCATTCTCTATATATTTCTTTAAAGTTCTTGCTCTTTTTCTTATTAATTTGTTTTTCTTTAGAGCTTCAAGTAAGTTCTCCGTTTTCCACTTTTATTGAACTGATTCGAGTGTTTATCCTTAGAGCAGGTGCTGATTAAATCTTTCTTAATATTATTTTTCCTTTTTCTTCTTCTTCTTTTGCTGCTAAGATTGGTCATCAATGGTTTTGTTTTGATCTTCTTGACTTCCTTAATTGAGGTTCTCACTGCTTGGACAGATTCTTTAATGGCAGATGATTGATTTTCTAATAAGGCTGATTAGTCATAACTATATATCTCTTCTAAGTTGTTGTTGTTGTTGTTGACAGGAGCATCTCGATCACTTACACGAGACTGGTCAGAATTTGGATGGTTTCTGTAGCACGGATGATATCGAAATACATGGGTTAGAAGGCCACGAGGGTAATGAGCTTCCTGATGATGATTTTGATTCTGATATTGGTGGTCTTGCAGAAGACATGTCAGAGTATAGCAGAGCTTTTGCTTCTCAAGCGTCATATGTCGGTGGCATTGTTTCCTCTGCTTCTGAAGAGCTCGGTATTATCACGTCCAACAAGCAGGTCTTAATCAAGTCCCTTTCTTTTTGTTCTTTTTCTTTTTTTTTTGATATTTGCTTATATTGGTCATTAAGTGTACGTATATGAATTCATTCTTCTTTTTTTTTTAATGCAATAAGTTGTTTTGGAAGATACATACGTTGGTGTCTTTCTGTCATGAGAAACAAGTATTCTTTAATGGCAGATAATTGATTTTCGAATAAGACTGGACTTAACCAAGTAGTTAGCCATGAGTACTGATGTTTCGAATATGCCTGTAGTTATATAGACTTTTGCTGCTTAGATTGATATTCATCTCATTTCATGTAACATGGTTTTGGAAGATAATTGTATTGGTGACTTTTCTTGCATGAAAAGTGTCCTTTTTCATAAGATTCTGCTTTAATCGCTTTTCCTTATTTAGAGTGATCAGAAGCAGGATGATTGACTTAATAATATTGTCAGTCCAACCGGTTTTCGGTTTTTTATTTTTATTTTTAAATTTGTTTCTCTTTTCTAAGTCTTTTTTTTCCCCCCCATAGGGAGGAGAGATTGAAAAACATGAAACAGGTGAAAAAGGACACGAAGGAAAGCTATACAATCAACAAACAGTGCTCGATGCTTCAGTCATTACAATTGGCTCATGGCAGGTCATAAGCATATACATATACATATACATATGATCAAGGATATATATATATATAGATATGATCTCTTTCTCTCTAACATCTCCATTTATAAGAGAATATGAAAAATATGTACATAATAGAGTTCTATTTTAGCTTTTCTACACAAGAGAGTTAATTTGTTGTTTAATAAATTTGCAGAGAGTGGCTCTAGACAGTAGGAACTTGATTGCATTCTTTTTCTACGATGAGCAAATACTTGCGTGGGAAATTCTAGAGAGGGGCTTGAAGTTCAAGCTTAAAATTGAAATAAAGTGGGAGCATATTGTGGGAATGAGAGTTTCCCTTGAAAAAAACGAGCCTGGAATTCTTGAAGTCGAGGTATATAATAACATTTTCCGTATATACATTATATAAAAATATAGTTATATTTAGAGAGTGTTGGAACGTGGCTTTAATTAATCTTTCTTACTTGGGCCAAGCCTGGGAAGTTTAAGTTTCTTTTTCCTTTTGTTTAGTCAGCTTATCCAAAAATAAAACTCAGATACTTGTTTTCTTGTTAACCGATTATTCAAATTTCTGAGTATATATATATATATATATATATATATATATATATATATATATATATATATGCGTGAATAAATAAAGAAGATAAGTACAAAACAGTTTTTTTTTTTTGTACGCTGACTAATTTTTAATATCTCAATATATGTTTTAATTTTTCTTAAATTGTGGAAATTTGGTATAAATAAGTTTTTGGGTTTAGGTTTTTTTCGTAGCTTGTTAATTTGTTATTTTCCTTTGATATTAGCCTCAAGATTATTAGTAAAGCATCTTTTTTATGGTCTCGGTTGCTTTTGTGTGTGAGAGAGATTTGAGTGTATTTAAGATTTGAGTATGAGTGAATTTTGTAAGACTCTTGTAATCTTCTTTAGTTATAGTAGAATTTTTTCCGATATAGCCGTAGGTTATATTTTATAATTGAACATGATAAATTCTTATGTTGTTTTCGATTTTCTGTTATTTATATTTTGTTGTAAATTCTTATAATTTAACGTTTGTCTTACAAGTTTGGTATATGTGCTTCCATTGGTAGAATAGAGATTTTTTGTACAGGTTTCTTAGTAAAATGTGGATGGTGTTTTGCAGATAAGCCAGCCACCTTTGTTTTTCGAAGACAGAGATCCACACCCAACGAAACCTGCCGATTGGACTTCTATTCCAGACTTCACCGATGCTGAAGCCACATTTTTGAGGTCTGTCACAGGATCTCATGCGTGACGATATCATATTATAGTAGTGTTTGATTATTAGATATTAAACTTATGTTTCTCTCAGGAGACACCATCTCCAATTTGCACCAGGTGTTCTAGACCAACCCTTTGAGAAGCTCCTAAGTTGTGAACCCCGGTTCTCGCATATGGTCCAATTACAAAGTAATAGAACAGTGCCTCGTACTGTTCCCGAGGAGGCCGTAATTGAAGGAATTCCAGATTTGAACCTTCCACTAAGAAGAGAAGAAGAAGCGATAAATGATCAAGGCAATCCACCCCCTGAAGGAGAGGCCGTAATTGAAGGAATTCCAGATTTGAACCTTCCACTAAGTGGACCTCATGAAGGAGAGGCCGTAATCGAAGGAATTCCAGATTTGAACATTCCACTAAGTAGAGAAGAAGAAGCGATAAATGATCAAGCCATTCCACCCCCTGAAGGAACTATCTGATGGTAAAGGAAGTTTCTTTTTTTTTTTTTTTTTTTTTTTTTTTTTTTTTNTTTAAGAATTTTTTTAATGGTGCTATTACAGATGATGGTTTGACTGGAAATAGGGTTGGACGCTTCCTCTCACTTCGCCATCCCAAAACTGGTGAGTCTACAAGAACGATTAACATGGCTGCTAAGTGGGTTTTTTTTTTTTTTTTTTTTTTTTTTTTTATATTTGTTTCTCTCTCCAATAATCTCTAAAATTCCATTGCAGAGAAGAGAAGAAGCTTGTTAGTTTTCATTTGCATTTTTAGCTGCTGCAAAGTATATGCTCGTAGGTTCTAATGACTTTGTTGAACATAAAAGTTCTATTATTGAATTTAAAGTACAGTAGTACACCTTTTACTATGATGGCTTTTAGCAAGTATTTAGTTTATGAGTGCCACTTTCATTGTAGATAAGTCCATAAATGCATAGTTATATAAGATGGGAAACTAATTCACCACAAGTGTTTGAGCATATAGTGCTCTAGTAGACCCTTTCCTATTGTTGCTTTATATTGAGTTTTATGTGTTCCTCTTTCATTGTAGATAAGTACTCCTGCTTCAATGCATAGTTATACAAGGTGGAAATTAGTTCATCATAAAATTTTATGGTGAACAATACTAGACATCAACGTCTCATTTGCCTGATCAATTAGTCCATGTCCCAGTCCAACGCTATAATCGAGAATAACAAACAACTGGGGAAGTTAAACGATACTTGACAATGATATTTTTATGCTGCATCATAATTTTCTTGGCTTTATTTATTTTCTTAGCCAAATATCGTAAATGTACAACTGGTAGCTAGTGTGCCTCTTTTATTTGTCCATAAAGTCCAATGCATAGTTATAAAAGGATATATATGGAAACTAATTGATTATAAATTTCATGGTACATACAGTTTTTGAATCCATCGTTTACATTGTCGTTTTTCCTTTTTCATGTCGTTTACTATTTTGTTGCCGTTTTATTTTTATATTCTACGTCATCTATTCAATCTAGTTCAAACTTGATTCGTAACAATATGTGATCTAACACTGAATATTAACACCAAAAAAAAAAAAAAAAAAAAAAGAGAAGGTGAGGAGATAGAGAAGACATTTTATAAAAACAAAAGAGAAAAAAGATTAAACTCTAAATTCAAATATATAATTACATAAGTCTCTAAATTCATAATTTTTTAAGAAAAAAATATATGAATATGACTTGTTTAAAGTTATATATATAATAATTTTATTATATAAATATATACATCAGGTAAGCATAGTGCTATTATTCTTCGTTCTGATTATTAATTTTTCTGATTATATAGTTTACTCCCTCTATATTTGGATAAAATAGCGGTACTTGCGGATGCCTGTAAATATTATCATTTCTACCACATAATTCTTCTTCTTCGTGAGGATTATAAGTACAAATTTAAGGAGTTGCCTAAACCATTATTTGGAAATTTATGGCGAGTATAGATTGAAGGCTAACAGATATTAAGAATCGATTAATAGAATTGGTCTTTGAGACTAATGTCTAATAATTTGTCATCTAGAGATTTGAAATGGAATCTTTTTAATCATGCTTTTCATATCAAATGGTTTAGTACTTAAATATATGTATCTATTCTATTAATTCAGTGTGGAATATATGGAATTTCGTAAAATAGTGACAGCATTTAATATTTTGTCATTATATGTATAAAAAAATTATATAAATGTTTTTTATTTTTTGAGAAAATTTAAAAATCTCTTTCAAGTTGAGGCACACAAGTATAGGATTAGTGGCATTGTTAAAAAATCTGACAAGTACCACTAAAGGCTACTATAAGCAAGTATAATGGGCATTAAATTTATTTTATTAAGAAATGCAGTAGTGCGTGATAATTTTACTAATTAGTGCTCAATGAAGTAGTAGAGCATGGCAATTTCATCAATGACTTTCGCTAAGTTTTTCTTTATAATTATTAATAAAAAGAATTAAATCTTGCAAACTATTATACTATGACAAACTTTCATCACGTCCTGAATTCTTTTCTTACTCCTACAAAATCATAACCAAATTAACGGAATTAACCAACTCATAACTGAATTTGCACAAATCCTCCGTTTTTCACTCTAGTAAGGGAAAAAGTAAAACCACTATGAAACACTACATACAGAATTTCTAACTTCGAAAAAAAAAGAAGTGGAAGAACATGATAGGCAGAAGAGAGAGAGTATACAGAGCCACGTAGGATATTGTCCTCTCTGATTGGTGTCAAAACTTGGTCAAAGGATCTTTCTCATCTTGTTGACAGCTCTACTCACTCACCGCTAGCTCACTACATCTGAATTCTCTTGTGCAGTGTGTGACGAGGACATCAAGGCTGTCAAGATTCGTGGTCCAGTACAAGTTCCTGTTAGTCCAGTGACGAGGGTTTGAGCTAAAAGATTCAAAGAAGAGCTGAATAACTTAGTCCAGAAAGTTCTACAACAAGAAGAAAGTGTGTTCACTACTGAGGGTAAACAAAGGTTGGTTTTGCTCATCCAAGTCGATCCGGGAGAGAATCAATCAGCCATACACATCTATTGAGCCATTGCATGGCCAGCTTGCATGTCTAATCCATCATACACGTGCAAGGGGGATTATAATCTGATGTAGACGTATTTTCTTTGTAATTCTATCTTTAATTTTACGTTTTCATTTCTGAGTGTTTCTAGGGTTATTTTAGGCGTGTATTTTCTTCGTTAAGGGTAGATTAATAATTTTACAATCAAAACCCTAGAAAGTGTAATTCGGCTATATATGTGCCGTCTACAACATTATGTTTTCAGATTTTCAAAATTAATCAAATGGTGAGAATTTTCTTCTCGAGTTCTTGAAGGGACTTTTCTGAACTTATCAAGGGATTTCTTGTGGGGTTCAAACTGACTTATCAAACGGATCCTCCATCCCCGTTTGTGGCGTCTTCACCATACCAAGGTTCTTGCTTTGCTAAACAATGGGTCGTGGTTTCCATCAAACTTGAAAGGTCTTGGGGTTGCATTTCCAGATTTGGTAACGGGTCTCGTCACGTTGTTGGCGTGGTTCGTATCAGTTGGTATCAAGAGCCTAGGGTCATCAGGTTTGCCTTTCCTTTCTTCTTTTTTTCCTTGTCGAGTCGTTTGTTTAGGTTTAGGTTCCAATTCAGCCAAAAATCATATTCGGCCAGATTATTTTCTTTCTTTTTCAGCGTTTTTGATTGAGTCTTGATTTCAGGTTGTGTCCTTGTGTTGGTTCCTCTTTGAATATGTTTGCATCCATTAGAATTTAAAAACAAAAACACAAAATCGTGATCTTTGCTCTCCAAGTTTCCAGATTTGTTATTATTCGTTTCTTGTTAGCCGTTTCTTTAAGTTACCTGTTTTCTTTAAGTTACCGATTCTCTTGTGTACTTCACACGTTTCTGCAACATCAAAGAAAGAAAAGAAAAGGGAAAGAAAAGAAAAAGAAAAGGAGGAAAAATCAAGAGGATCCGAAAAAAAAAAGAGTACCAGAACCCTTCTTAAATTTTTTTGTTTCAATCTTGTTTCTTATGTCCTAAAACCCCTTTTTACCAAAACACGCTTGAGTGCCAAAATTCATCAAAATCCGTGACAAAATCTGATTCGTTTGGTTTGTTCTTTTCTTGATTTGCTACTTAAATCCTTTATATTAGTTTTTTATTAGTTTTGAAAGAACTCAAAGAAGAATACGAGTGAAAAAAGGTAATGTATGTGAGATCATAAGAAGGTTAAAAGCCCGAACTTATTGAGCGAAACACAAGCGGCATTGAGTGTATCGTATTTGAGTGAAACATGTGAAGGAGTGTGGTGAGGTCCTTTTCCATATTATTCTAACCTTGTTTTGCAGATTTCTATCATATCTAAAAATCAAGAGAAAAGCACAAACGAA
>JXTB01000280.1:154261-174957 GCA_002914805.1 Parasponia andersonii | reverse complement strand
GTTACACATGAGGAAAGAACGGTTCCCGGTACCAAGACATTCTAAGTTGCTGCCCCGAGGAGATGGTCCATTTCAAGTGCTCGAACGGATCAATGGCAATGCCTACAGGCTTGATTTACCAGGTGAGTACAATGTTAGTGCTACTTTCAATGTTACTGACTTGAGTCTTTTTGTTGCAGGTGATGATGATTTGAGGGCAAATCCTTCTCAAAAGGGGGGGAATGATGAGGACATCAAGGCTATCAAGATTCGTGGTCCAGTACAAGTTCCTGTTGGTCCAGTGACGAGGGTTCGAGCTAAAAGATTTAAAGAAGAGCTGAATAACTTAGTCCGGAGAGTTCTACAACAAGAAGAAAGTGTGTTCACTATTGAGGGTGAACAAAGGTTGGTTTTGCTCATCCAAGTCGATCTGGGAGAGAACTAATCAGCCATACACATCCATTGAGCCATTGCATGGCCAACTTGCATGTCTAATCCATCATACACGTGCAAGGGGAGTTATAATCTGATGTAGACGTGTTTTCTTTATAATTCTATCTTTAATTTTACGTTTTAATTTTTGAGTGTTTCTAGGGTTATTTTAGGCATGTATTTTCTTCGTTAAGGGTAGATTAGTAATTTTACAATCAAAACCCTAGAAAGTATAATTCGGTTATATATGTGCCGTCTACAATATTATGTTTTCAAATTTTCGAAATTAATCAAATGGTGAGAATTTTCTTCTCAAGTTCTTGAATGAACTTTTATGAACTTATCAAGGGATTCCTTGTGGCGTTCAAACTGACTTATCAAACGGATCCTCTATCCCCGTTTGTGGCGTCTTCACCATACCAAGGTTCCTGCTTTGCTAAGCAACGGATCGCAGTGTCTATCAAACTTGAAAGGTCTTGGGGTTGCGTTTCCAAATTTGGTAATGGGTTTCGTCATATTGTTGGCGTGGTTCGTATCAATGTGTATCCTCTGTTTTCTCTCTCTATAATCTATCAACTTGACAGGTAAGTAGTTTTTTTTTTTTTAAAGTGAGGCTTAACTAATGACCACCACTTATTACAAATTTAAAAGAAAATAACATATACACTCTATCAGAGTTTAAACCTTGACCCTCCTAATCTCACATACATCCCTCAAGCTTTGGACCAATTGAGCTAGTCCCAGTTAACATTTGACAGGTACGTAGTATAGTCATACATACACATATATATATTTAGCCCGAGAACCATATTTGGAGTGACATTTCATCTGGGTTTTCAAGATAATCATCTAAAAGAATCTAGAGAGAGAGAGAGAGAGAGAGGAAAGAAAAGAAAAAAATGAACATGGATCCAAGCAACAACAATGGTGGCGTTTTGTCTGCTTCAGAAACAAACTCTGCTTCGGAAGAGTCTGGAATCGCACAGCTTGCAAACAACAACAACAACAGCAACAACAATGGTGGCCTTATTTCCTCTGCTTCGGAAGAGTCTGGCATCACAGAAGTTTCAAACAACAACAACAGCAACAATGGTGGCCTTCCCTCTGCTTCTGAAGAGTCTTGTCTTACCACAGAGGCGCAGGTGTTTGAGTCTTTCTTTAATTTTCTTTTTCTTTCTTTTGCTTTTTAGATTGGTCATTTGATATTGCTCTGTTTTGTTCTGTTCTCAAAGCATATGAAATCATTATTTTAATGTAAACCAGTCCTACATTGGTGTCTTTCTTACATGAAAAATGTCGTTTTTCCATTGTTTAGAGTGCGTAGACAAATTATTTAATGGCAGATTATTGAATGGTTTCTATTTACTTTGATTCTTAATGTTACCAAAACTCATAAGAACTTTGCTTCTTAGATTGGTCATCAATGATTTTGTCTTCTTTTTCTAGTTCCTTCTTCGTTTCCTTAATTGATGGTTCTAATTGTATATGTTTTCGTTCTTTAATGGTAAATACGTTTTGGCAGATTCACATGTTGGAGTCTTTCTTGCATGAAAAATGCCTTTTTTTTTTTTTTTTTTTTTTTTAAGAGTTGGCTTTTCTATTTTTCATTATTTGAGGAACATATTCTTTAATGGCGGACAATTGATTTTCGAATAAGGTTGATTAGTTAGCTTTTCGGTTTTTTGTCTGTTGCTCTTTTTATCTTTTCTAAATTGTTCTTTTATTTGTAGAAGCAAGGAATAAATAAACTCCTGAGAAGACCTCCTCTTGGTTTAGAGCTTGAAATAGATGAGTCTTTATGGGCCGACCTTAACTGGAGGGTGTACCCTGACCAAGTCCAAACGACTGATAATCCTTACAGGCATTTCAGGGCTTCTCACCTTGATGCTTTATTCATCATAATCGGATCATGGCAGGAGCTCATACATACCATCTTTCTCTCTCTCAAACACCTTAATATCACACAAAAGACCAGTTTGTTTTTCTAATTAAACACATAAAGACAGTTTGTTGTTCAATAAATTTGCAGAGACAGGGTCGACAATACGGCGACGTGGTGGCAAAATTTTTCTTTGGTTGGAAAAGAATGGCGTGGGAAATTCGAGAGACAGGCTTGACAAACAGGATTGAAATAAAGTGGGAGCAGATTGTGGGAATGAGAGTTTTCCTTGGTGATGGAAACCAGCTTGGGATTCTTGAAGTTGAGGTATATGTTATTAATACATACTTTTTTCTTTCAATGGGATTTTTGTACAAGGAGACTCTTTTGTTAAATGTGATTGGTGTTTTGCAGTTAAACCGGCCACCTTTGTTTTTCAAAGAAACAGATCCACGGCCGAGGAGGCTTATCCGTGGGGATCAAGTTCCAGACTTCACTGATGATCAAGCTACAAACTTCAGGTATTTATACTTATGTGGCTCGTGTGCGATGAAGATGCCATTATATTGTAGTTGAAAATATAGTCATTTGCTTTTGTGAATATTCATCTCCCAAACTCTCATCGGATTGGATAGGATAATGTAACTTCTAATTTTCAGTCTTCCCAAGTATTAATTTCTTTAAGTATTTTTTTTAACCGTCAGATTACATCTAATAGTGATCTAACGATTATAATGAGATACATAAAAAGACGTGCGTTATTAATATTTTTTATATTATTTTTTAATATAAAAAATATGCATAATAAATTTTTATTAATCAAAATGATACTTGTACGTAGGTAAAAAAAGGGATCATATACTACGACGAAAGTTAATAACTAGAAAGTCTTCTCTTTATATTTTCTCTTGTATATTGTTCTTTTACCTTAATGCAATTTCTCTTCTATATTTTCTATATTTTGCCTTTAGTTCTGGATATTAATGATGTCTCTTTTTATTTATCTTTAATTTTCTCTGGAATAAGCACCATCTCATATTTCCTCGTTGGGCTTTTAACGAACACTTTGAGAAGCTGATAGAATGTGAACCCCGGTTCTTGCGTATGTGCCTAAGCCATTGTACAACTCGGCAACCTCCTTCAAGTATCCCTAACAATGCCTCGCCCTCCTGTCCGAGTGCAAGTCCAAGTCCGAGTCTCACTCCGACGCAATCAAGTAAACCAAACAGCTGGTGAACAATCAGTTACTTCACTTGCTTACAATCGCAGAGAAGACTATAATCCACTCACTCAATTACCAAGTGCTGGCAACGAAAACCAGTTCTCGGCTAACTCGGATTTTGAGGGTGCTGCCAATGAAAGTATAAATGGATCTGCTTCATTGACAGGTATAGAGGAGGCCATGAATGCTGTATCTATTCATGTCATGAATGGTAACAACTATGGACAAGTGGAATCGACTGGCAGTGAAACTCCCTAGGGAAATGAGCTATCTGATGGTGAAGGAAGTTAGACACTACAATGAAAAGAATCTTGTTTTTAACTCTTCCAATAATCTCTAAACTTATATTGCAGAGAAAAAGTTGGAACTTGTTAGGCTTTATTTGCCTTTTTCGTAGGAAATTATGCGCTCATATATAGGTTCACATAACTTTTCTTGAACATTGAAGTTTCTATTATTGAGTTTATTATGATCAGTAGCACCTTTATTCCAAAATTTAGGAGTACTAAGAATCTCACTCTGTTCTGTTATTGTAATTTTAGTATCTTATTCATAAGCTCATAGAGCAATTTGGACTAACCATCGCATCATACCAAGAAAATCTACATCCATGAATATTTAACCAAATCTATGAGAACCCAATTCAGGTATAAACATGTTCTATCAGTCACATACGAATAAGCCCACCTTTAGCTCAAAGAAGCAAGAAACTTTCACAAATTTCAGAATGACCCTTTAAACAATATTAGTATACAAGTAAGAGAAAAATTACAAACTAGCAATAGAGGAAATATAGAAGATTTACATTGGATTTAAGCTGGTTAATGGTCGTCAATTTTAGAGAATCAATGGTACCATCATTCATCTACATCTTCAACACATCTTCTGGAGTTATCAGTGAACAAGAAGTCATTAAGAAGACAATAAAATCCACAAAGAGAGACTATATATTTGTCGTTATTGTTGATGATTTCAGGAAAGTAGACGAGGGATCACTTTGTTCTCTTGGCCTCATTCGTTATCATAGTTTCCATTCAAAGAATGGTGAAGCAGATGTGAAATTCCCTCGATCAAACGGAACACTGGACAACTAAAAGAACTATGTTCCCCTTCATATACTCAATAGGATTACACAAACATAACCTGACTTTGAAAAAGTTCTTTAATAAGTGAAGTGTAAAAAGTAACGGGGAGACTATAATTAAATACAAAATAGAAAATATTATAATTGTAATACTTTCACAGTTTATACTATAATTAATAATAGTCCCACAAGCCTAGATTTGGCTACAGATTGAGATACCAAATGGGCCGTGGCGGCGATTTATAGACTCACTAGTACTCCGTGTCATATTTAGCACGGCCCAACAAATATCGTGCCGTATTTGTACTGACTCAAGTTTCAAAATGCTAGACCCTACATGGCCTAGCACATGCACATCTCATGCCGTGCTCGTGCTTGTGTCATGCTCATGCTTATATTTGTGCTTGTGCTAGACTTTAATTATGTTAAGCATAGTGAGCCTAATATACTAACGTATCTTTACATCCGATTTCAGTTTACCTATTAGATTATTGTGATAGTCAATATTTTATGAAGTTTTTAAAAATTATTTATTTAAAATTTTATATTTTAATTTTAAAAAATAACAAAAATATGTAATATACCCATAATTATTTGGAAAGAAAATATTTAATTAAAAATCACTAATGCAAACCAATTTTTGAAATAAAGAACAAGAAAAGTGAGTTTATTTATAAGCAAAAATAAAAATGACATAAAAAGTTTTCAAATATAAATAACATAACAAAGCTCTTAGGTAGGAATATTATTTTTTTCGTCAAAATAATTTGATTTAATAAGGAGTGTTTTTTTTTTGGTTCAAATTATGTGAATTAGCATATGTTCTATGAGAGAACAAATCTTTAAAAATTTAAATATCGATTCAACCATTTCAGTGTGAGATTCATAATTAATTTTTATTTAGCACTTGTTCTTTTCTACTGGAAATTATTAGTACTAATTTTTTTAATATGTAAAATTGGTCATTTAAGTAGATAAAAAAGAATTTATCATTTAAGTTTTTAAAATTGTTAAAGTAAAAACAAGTATTTTTTAAAATACTTTGAGTCATGTTTTTTGAGCTTTTTGAGTCATGCCGTGCTTGTAATGTACTCGTGCCTATGATCGTACCGTGCCATGCAGCCTATAGTGCCTAAAAATTAGAGCCCGGTACAGCTCAATACCTTGTGCTATGTTTGGCATGAGCCAAAGCCACCTCGTGCTGCACCGTGCTCGACACAGACTTTTCTGTCGTACCCTCGTGCCAAATAGGCGGCGTGTCCATTTGACATCTCTAGGCACAGATACTAAAAGTTTATCTAATATGAATTGCTATACGTATATTTATTGTTTTTACACATTTATGAGTCCAATCATTATTCAACCGATATCCTGTTCGCCAAAATATCTCTAATGCTAACAAAAGTATTAATTATAATAACGACACTACTAATAATATATATATATATATATATATATATCGACTTGGGAGGAGATATGAGACGTATGGGATTATAAATGCAATCACAAAAAATATAACTATAATCAAACTATATTAAAACTTCTCTTTTGATAGTAATTCATGAATCATAGGGAAAACAACACAATTATCTATGAGCTTTAAATGTTTTTCGCAATGAATCTTATATTTTGAATCGGCGCAAGTCTATTTTTTTTTAAGTATTGTTTTCTGTAATTAAAATTCATTATGTTTAATAGTTAAGGGGTGAAATAATGTGTATTTATTGTTATTACTTTTTTTTTTTAAATACTTAAATCACGGTAACCGTTAGATAATTATCCAATAGCTAACAAAAAGTAAAAAATTACTACTGGATTATGACCCATTTTGAATATATACATATATATTTATGGTTCTCAATCTCGTAGGCATTTTTTTTAGCTATCTATAGGTATTTTTTTAATCATTTGATCATGATCCTGTCTCTTCTTTTTATATGTGTGATCGATTTTAATTGGCTAAATATCTACGGAATTGGTACCCTATATGTATATATACATATTTGAATTTAGATTTTCTTCAATTTTTTGTTTTACTTTCCACTCAACCCAATGTGATATTAAACCTAAAATTATATGAAACGAGATAAATTATGATCATTTATGTCATACTTGACTATTTAAATTAGAAAATATTTAATCTATGTGGTATTTTTTTTCTTATGTTATATTTGTGTGGTTAAGTGCCAATTTAATTTTGTCTAGGGTTAAATTTGTATTTCTAGCCATACCCGCCTTTGAAGTTTGAACTTACCCCATTGGCCCATTTCCATTGCCATCCTTATAAAATTCTTTTAAATTAAACAATTAATTCTTATAGAGGATAATTTATTATGGAATGTTTTAATAGTGATAATTCTCAAATAAGTGAAAACTTTATTGGCGAAATTAAAAGTTTGGTCGAATTTATTTCATCATTTTTCCTAATAGTTGTCACACTAATTTTGACAGAAGCCAAGATTTGTCATTATATTTCTTCTTAATAAAAATCATTAAACCTCGTGCACTATAGTACTTCGCAAGGAATAATATAGATAGAATCCTTCTCCACACCTCATTTGGGATTGATATGCTGCTTTTAGATTTTAAAAGTGATTAGGGGAAAAAAAAGAAAAGACTTTTGTTAAATTTTTCAGTAAATTTCAAAACGTCTGTAAATTTTAAAAGTTGATTAATCAGTAAATTTTAAAAATTGATAACACTTATTTTTAAGGAAATTAAAGAAAGATACTGTTTTTCAAAGTTGTGGTAATACAAATGGCCTAGAATATTTTTCTAAAACATACTCAAACTATAATTTACTAAACATTTAAATGTTGCTTTTATAATTTAAATTTGTCAAATGCCTAAATATATTTTCTTTTGGCATCTTACTTATAGGACAACTACAAACAATAAACAGGATTACGACATAATATAATAAAACAATACTAAACTTGCCCCTGGTAGGGTTCTCTACAACAAACACAAGGCAGAATAAAAATCCGTGTGTATGTATTTTTTTATAAATAAAAATCTTTTTTTAAAAAAAAAAAATAAAAATCCTAGTTTGTTCCTATATAAAACACGTGCAGATCGAGAGGTATTTTCTACGCCCCAAATTGTTCCTTATAGTTTATCTAAGTGAATTCTCAAACCTAGTTAATGAAGAATAATAATATGACGGAATAATTATGATTTAGTATTATTACTAATTAGGATATTTTAGGATTATTATCATTACAATTTATCTTATTCTGAATAATTAGAGTTTTTATATTTAAATTACGTTTATTAATTTATTTGTATATGCTTAGCAAAGATAATTATTTGACAGATTTCTGAAATTCAGACTCTCTTTAAAATTTCTCTACTTCTCTCCAATTTCTCCGTCTTCTTTCTTCAAGCAGCAATCAGCACGCAAAGTTTAATAGCTAATAGCCACAGCATCATGGTAAAGTTGCTCTGTAAATCACTCTTTATATATTGATCAGCGAAATAAAAAGTATTAAAAACTTTTGATTAAAAATTGCTTGTGACACCTAATACGTTAGCACATCAGGAGAATTTGGTTTGTCTAGGACTCTAATTGGTGTGTATATTTGCCCTGCATTCAGTCCAAAATTAGCTAGGAAGAAGAAAAAACACAGTCCGGTAATTCTATGGGCTCATGTGTTTTTGGGTAATAGAATGGATTGGATGCTCATGCTATAATGTTGCTTATTTTACTTTTTTTTTTAGGGATATTGTTGACACAAAACTCTAGATCATTCATGTAAAACTCATAAGTAGGGAGTCATTGAGTATACCTGAGTCTATGATATAAATTGTAGTCTAGACGATGAACCGAAGGTGAAAACGTAAGAAATTGACTGTATGATTGCCTGAGGATTTGATTTTCCATACAACCTAATCCCTAAAATACTTATTAGGAACTCTCTGCTACTAATTGCAGGCTGCAAAGAGAATGAACGTACTTGAAAATGTACTGATGATCATAACCCTAATTTTATCTTTATATAGTCCCCTGTTGGGTATCCATCATGGGTGATTAATATAGTATCCACATTGGTATCCATACCCAGTTTAATATCCTGATCCAACTTTATTAAATCACTTATTGGGCCTGCTTAAGGATAATATGACCCAATATGATTGTTAAAATATATGGTCCAACATAAGAAATAAAATTTCCTAACAGATATGCCAGCAATATTGAGTATGTTCCCTTCAAAAATAAGAAAAGCAATGGCAAAACAAGAAAATATGAAATGTATCATATAATATATAATGAACAGAGTTTGTAAGAAAATCCATCAATAATCAAAGTACTACAGTATACAAAACATAAAGAAGTATCACACAATAAGGTTCTAAACCAAATTACAAACTCCAATTAAAACTGTACACCATCCAAAAACACAACACCTATACGAGGAATGTGCTCATGAAAGACTTGTGGATCCGCAATCATACAATTTATACCGATATGCTCAATTGATACTAAACGACTTTGAACTCTTTCTCTCACAACTAGGAAGTTAATGTCAATATGCTTTGACTTCGATGAGCTCCTATTACTATTGGAATATAAGACTATAGAGTTATTGTCGCAATAAAATTTCAATGGCTTCTCAATGCCATTTACTACATGTAGTTCGGTGACAAAATTTCGCAGCTATATTCCCTGATTGGATACCTCATAACAAGCTATAAATTCTGCCTCCATAGTTGAAGTAGCTACAAGTGTCTACTTAGCACTCTTCCAGGAAATAGTTCCTCAAGCTAAAAGAAAGACATAGCCCGATGTGGATCTTTCACTATTTAGATATCCTGCAAAATCAGACTCAGAGTACCCAATGATCTCTAAAAATATCCGATCTCTGATAAATAAGCATGTATTCCATTATTTTCTGTAAGTATCTCATAATCCTCTTTGCTACCTTCCAATAATCCACTCCAAGGTTATTCATGTATCTGCCTAACATGCTAACTATGAACGCTAGATCCAGACGTATACATACTTATGCATACATCAGACTCTCTATAGCTGAAGCATAAGAAAATTGTTGCATGGCTTCTTTATCAATATCATTATTGGGGCTTTGGCTGAGGCTAAATTTATCTTCCATAGACACTAGAGTATCCATTGGTGCACACTTATCCATACTAAATCTACTGAGCACTTTCACGATATAGCTCTTTTGTGATAACCCAAGGATACCTTGAGAGCAATCTCAGTGTATCTGTATACCTAATACAAAGGAGGCGACTCCAAGATCTTTTATTTTGAAATTCTTTGCAAAAAATCTCTTGGTGTCATGTAGTAAGCCTATATCACTACTTGCCAATAGTATGTCATCAACATAAAGTACCAGGAAGACAAACTTACTCCCAATGAACTTATGGTATATGCAATCATCAATAGGATTCACCTTAAAACCAAATGAGAGAATTACCTCATGAAATTTGTGATACTATTGGCGGGAAGCCTGCTTGAGACTATAGATGGATTTCTTGAGTTTGTAGATCATAGACTTTGGGTCTTCCGATACAAAGTTTTCTGGCTGCACTATATAAATTATCTCATCAATGTCTTCATTGAGAAATACTGTCTTAAATTCCATCGGATAAAGTGTAAGATCATAATGTGCCACAAGTGCCATAATAACTCTAAAGGAGTCTTTCGAAGTAACCAGAGAGAAGATTTCTTTAAAATCAATGCCTTACTTTTGAGTGAAACCTTTAGTGACAAGATGTGCCTCATATCTCTTAACATTGCCTTTTGAATCCTGTTTGGTCTTAAAAATCCATTTGCAACCAATGGACTTCGAACCTTCAGGCAATTTGACGAGAACCCAATGCTATTGTCTCTCAGAGACTTCATTTCCTCATTCAAGGTATCGATCTACTTTTGAGAATTAGAACTTTATTTGACTTATGTAAAGTTGATTGGATCATCTTCCACTATCCCAATATCAAACTCATGTTCTTGGAAATATACGACATAATCATTCGGAATCATACTTCTCTTTTCTTTGGTAGACCTCCTTAAAGGTACTAGTTCTTGAGGTTGTTGAGTTTTCTCTATAAGAGTATTTATCTCAATTGGGACAGAAACCTGTTAAGTCCATAATAATGGAGTTATCTAGTGCTAATGTACCTTAAGTTTTGTTATGTTCTTGTTTATATTAGTTTTTTTAAGTGTTTTTCTTGTTGTTTTGATGTTTTGTTTGTATATGTTAATAAGAGAATGAAATAAAGGTGTTTGATGTGAAATGAGGTGAATTTGAGACTCACAAATGGATCTTTCAAATTATTAGAATTGAAGTTCAATCTAATACTATTGTAAGGCAATTAAAATGATATAAATCGGAGCTCAAACGAAGAAATAGTGTACCCGGAAAGCTGAGATGCCAAATTAGCATAAAGTGACACTGCAGTACCAAAAAGTGGCATCGAACACCAACTCTCGGATAATTTTGGCACTACAGCATGACTCTCTACATCTTGAGTGAAAAATTGACGGCCGAGATGAACTTTTTGATGATCTAAGGGTCCAGATTTGACCTGTCTTAGGTTTGCACATCCTTTCTCTTTAAAACCCTATCTTTGGGGTTGAAAGAGATATGTAGGGATAAGAAAAAGGGAAGAGGTAGCCATGGAAAGAGAAGAAGAAGAAGAATATAAGCTCCAATACTCAATTTCTTGATGTCTTCCATAGTATCAGCAAAATTATTTGTTAATACCATTTTCTCTTCATTTTCTTGTGAGATTTTCTTTGTATTTTTTTTATTTAGAAAGTAGTATAGTTGAGATCAAGTCTTTGAGGGAGGATTCAAAAAAGTAAGAACCAAGTTTGGAGGAGGAGATTGACAACCTTCATGAATACCTTAAAGCTCTTCAAAGAGGAGGAATTCTAAAACTCTTTTTTTTTTGATACTTTGTATTTCTTGAATTCATTATATGAAAATGTTATTATTATCAATTTATATTTCAAACTAAATTCCTTCTTGTCTAGTTTTACTATGTGAACTAACGTAATATTTTGTATTTTCTTATTTCTCTTCTTTCATTAATAGAATCTATTGTTGAGTTATTTGTTTTATCTTATGTTTATTGCTTCTATTTAATTGATTACTAAATAGATTGTTGAGTGAAACCTTTATGAACTTGGGAAGGAGAATTTAGGTTTGGACTTCGGTAAGATAACATAAGATTATCTAGTTTGGATTAAGTTTGCATAGGATAGGAATTTACTTATGTGCCTTGTGAAACTTCTTTGAGAATTACAAAATATAATAAATCTAGCCAATTTATGTTAGGAGTAATATATTAGCTTGTCTAGGTGTTTTCACTTATGTCTTAGAAAGGAGTTTGTGAATATATTTGAATTCTCGGTTGACAATTCTAGTGGATTGATTAATTTAAGAGAGAAATTGTTAAATAACATTACAAGAGAACGGTTGAAGAATTAGTAAACCTAGATATTTTTTTTATTGATTTATCTTTTATTTATTTGCATAATAATTTAGTTTCTTTTATTGTATTTCTTCAAAATCTATATTTAGGTTGTTTGGATAAAGTTAGAATTGACCAATTTTAATACTTAGCTTAGACTTAGCTTAGACTTAGTAATCAATCCTCATAGGTTCGACACTCTTAACTCCTAAATCTATACGTTAAAATCTGCCAAATCAAGGGAACCAAGGATCCAATCAGACATAAGACATTCAATTCTTTGTTTAAAATTGTGTCCTAAGCATCTGTGCCACAATATCGTTGAGTCCTCATTAGTTAATTTTCATTTTATACCTCTTGAATTAATATGTAAAGTTTCATTAACGGAGGGTTGGATATTTAACATATAAAGATTATCAATAAGAACACCAACAACATTCAAATAAAGTATAAGACTAAATAAATTGTTTCTGAAAGAACAAGAATAACCAAATTTGTCCAATACAGAAACTGAAATCAAATTTTGTCTTAAAGACGGTACCACAAAAGTCTCATATAAATTCAAATGTTTTCTAGAATTTAAAAATAACCTAAAATGCCCCATGGCCTCCACAGAAGCTATTTGGCCATCACCAACATAGAAAAATCTTTCATCATTACTTAGCTTCCGGCTCCATAGGCAACCCTATTTGGAAACACTAGCTGGAGTAGTAGCACCAGAGTCTACCCACAGAAGTTAAATTAACTTCAGAACAAATATAAAAGTGAAGCTTACTCTTTTTAACACGCCAAGCTTTATACTTAGCGTATTCCTTCTTCAGGCGTATACCTTTTCTATAAAAGAAATAATCTTGCTTATCTTGCTTCTTCTGTGCCTTAGTAAGTGGAGCCACTGTTGCTTCTTTAGCCTTATCCATTCTCCTCTTCTTTGCTTTATAGGTAGTAGTGAAGTTAGCACTTTTAGGCCTTTCGACTTCTATTTTCTCTTCCTCCTAAACACAAATAGCTATTAACTCATTAATATTTCATTTGTCCTTTTGGGCATTGTATATAGTCTGTAGGTTCCCATACTTATTAGGAAGAGAAAGTAAAACCAAGGCCACAAGCAAATTCTCATTGATTTCTAACTTGAATTCCTTAAACTTACCAGCCAAATGAGATATCTGCATGATGTACTCCCTTATATTTCCTTTGCTATTGTACCTTATTGAGATGAGTTTCCCTAAGATACTAATCTTCTCATCCTTTTCATTCTTGAGATATAATTTCTCAACAGTAGCAAGGAAATCCTTAGTATTTTCAACTTATGCCAAAGAGTCCCACATGATTTTCGGAATAGAGTGCTTCAAGATCATGACACTCATACGATTAGACTTTTTCCATAGCTCAAAGTTCCTTTTATCCTCAATGGAACTTTCTTCCGTAAGAGTAGTAGGTTGGTCCTTTCTAAGTACTAAGTCAAGATTCATACAACCTAGTACGATAATGACATTCTCTTTTTAGGCCTCAAAATTCTCTTTTTAAGCACAAGAATGAAACTCAAATTGGTAGAAAAATTAGCAGCAAAAACTGAATAGAGAACAAAATAAAACCATAAATTAAACATGCTCAGAAACTTAATGTCATATGTAGGCATACAGTTTAATCACAAAATAAGCAAACATGACATATATCACATCATCACATAAGGTAGGCTACCATCACAAGATATCTAGTGCAACATTAATAGGTCTTCCTTTGGGCCGACATATTAACTTACAAGTAGTACTCTCAGGTATAATAATCAAATACTGACAGTAAATTCTGTTAAATAATAAACCTTTTTTTGGGCCGATTTATTGTCCATATAGAAATCAAACAACTGTTACATACTCATTATCACAGATGTGTTTGTTGTCGTGCCAAATAACCACCTTCCTTTAGGCCGATAGGTATCCGCATTAACAACAAACCCACGATATCTTTATACGTTAGATTAAACAAAATTACACAATAGAGGTTCCTTGGCAACATGTTACTCTATCATGTTTAATCTAAAATACAAAATAAATGGTGCAAAGAAAATTAACCAAAATGCTTAAAAATTGACTAAAATTAGCTGAAAAATGAAAACTTTTCTTACTAGCAGAATTGATCGACCGGTTGGCAAAATCGGTCGGTTGATTCTGCCAAATTTGGTTTACCACTTGGTTGATCAAAAACCACAGAAATGAAATGTGACTTTCGGCAACTTTCGGTCAACTAAATCTGACAGTGACCAAATTGTCAGATTCCATCTCTGAAAGTGACTCATAAATTTATCAACCCTAGAACCAAATAGGGTTTTCAGCAGACAAAGTGAGGATCATTCTAGTTCTTAGTAAGTTGAGAACTGGGTTGAAATTCCATGATTTATGTCAAAAAATGACCAAAATCTGCCCAAAACTGAAAATTTTGCCGTAAATCAATCTGATAAATAGTGTTTTTGGTAGACCGAAAACTAGAATCAGTTTGTCAAAAACACTATTCACAGTACGGATTTAGAAAATTTCAGATCCACTTAAATGGCTTCTAACATCAAAATAAATCCAAAAATGATGTTTTTGGCCCCAAATCTGAAATATAAATTACCCATAAGCCAAAACCTAACCCTCATAGCATCAAATACTAAATAAATTAGTAAAATCACATATCATACATGTATAATCTAAACCTTAGAAATCCAAATAGGTATAGATTACGAAAACTACAAACATGTATGAAAATCTAATCAATTTTAACATGAAATCCCGCTCTGATACCACTTGTTGAGAATGAATATGGAATTGTAAATACCAAATACAAAATCCTAGATCATTCATGTAAAACTTATAGGCAGGGATTCATTGAGTATACTTGAGTCCATGATATAAACTATAGTTTGGACGATGAACTAAAGGAGGAAGCATAAGAAATTGACTGTATGATTACGTGAGGGTTTGGTCTTCCATACAACCTAATCCCTAAAATAATTAGATGGAACTATCTGTAACTGATAACATGCCACTGAGAGAATGAGTATATGTGAAAAAGTGGTACGGGTCATAACCCTAATTTTATCTTTATATAATCTCCTGTTGGGTATCCATCACACCCAACTAGGTGACTAAAATGATATCTACATTGGTATCTATACTTAATTAGATATCCCAACGAGTTTTATTATATCACTTATTAGGTTTGCTTAAGAGTGGTATGACCTAATATAATTATTAAAATATGTGGCCCAGCATAGAAAATAAAATTATCTAACAAATATGCCAGCAATATTGAGTACGTTCCCTTCAAAAATAAGAAAAGCAATGCTGATCTGAGTATGGAAATTGAGGATGTCATGGATCAAATATCTGATCTACCTGACCATATCCTGCACCATATAATATCGTTTCTCTCCTAAAAATTTACGGCAAGAGCTTGCATATTATCCAAGCGTTGGAACTACACATATTTGGAATACCTATCCTTCTTTTGATTTTGTCCAAAACTGGTTTTACGTCAACGAATTACGAGGGTCTATTAGTTCCGAGAATCAACTTAACTTTCGTACGTGATGAATATCAAGTTAACTTTCTCAATTTCATCAAACTTGTGGACTCTTCTCTCGAGAGAGAGAATTACTCCGCTTAAGCTGCGAGTGGAGAGATTCCGTCTCAAAGGGAACCTCAACGATGATGATGATTCTAGCATGGCTTTGGTGGTTGACCAATGGATCAAATATTTCGCCCTAGAAAATGGCGTTCGAGAAATAGAATTTTTGTTCGACACGAGTATAAAACCAACTCAAGAGTTTATGTTTTTCCTAAAACCACATTTGTTCGATCATCATCAGCCAAGTTTCTTGCTCTTCAGAAGCTAAATCTGATACATGCTTATATATATGAGAAGAAGATTAAGGATATTACCCGAAATTGTCCTGAAATATACAATTTGATTCTTTTACGTTGTCGGGGACTAAAAGTTTTGGAGATTAGTGGGCTAGATAAACTTGAGGCTCTTAAGGTTAAGCCTTCAGGAGGCACTCGTGAACTTGAGGAGTGGATATCGATGCGCCAAGTCTTCGACGTTTCTCTTTCAGTACTTTTATGAAATCAGATTTGCCATGTTCCATCAGATTGACCTCCTGCACAATCTGAAAGAACTGGCCCTATCTGAATGTGAAATTACAGATGACTTTTTTCACTTGCACAATAATCTTTTTAGGTTTCCTCTCCTTGAAAAATTGGTAATTTTATATGGTCATGTGCTGGTGAAGGGGATTAGGATTTCTTCTCCGAAGCTGACAAGTCTTAGTCCTGTTACTTGCAAAAATACCGAGTTGATAGAAATCGATGCTCCAAGTCTCTCATATTTTTTACTCTTCCTTCATCAAATGCCGGTTATGTTATTGAAAAATATTCCGTGTGGGTTTTACTTTGATTACTTGTTCTATCGCACCAATCCAGCCGATGCTTCTTGGTTCCTCAAGTTAAGGAAATTTGTAGCAACAGTTACTCTGAGTAAATATTTGAAGCTAAAGTTAAGTAAGGACGAGGTACGTATTAATGCCTCATTGTTAATTACTGCTATTCATTGTTGTAGTTTGGTAAAATTTTCATATAAAATTCCGGTATTTTTAAACTCTTGATCACAGTTAAGTTTCGATCTTCATCAAGAGCTTCAAGAAGTTGCAATACCTCCACCTCTCGACACTACTAAAAATGTGAACTATCACGACGCGTGTACGGAAGCGCCATGATAAACGGAGAAATACCACGGTGCCTAAAAAGCGCCATGGTATTGAATCTTTAATGGTGCCTAATGGGCACCGTTGAATATAACTTTCACGGTGCCTATAAGACGCCGTGATACACATGTACCACGGTGCTTTTTAGGCGCCGTAGTATTTAACTTTCACGTGCTTTTTAGACGCCGTGATATACTTTTCTCGGCGCCCATATGGTATCGAGGTAGGGGCCCTATATAAAGGACCCAAAAAAACGAGGCCATGTCACTTTTCTCTCTTCACTTCCAGCCGCGGCCAGTGGGCCAGTGCCTTTCCACCATTTTCACCATTTGTTTTGGTAAACAAGGTATGTTTAAGCTTTTAAACTCGTTTTTTTCACTGAAATTAGATTACTTATTGTCTTAACCATGATTTTGACCAATTATTTTGTAGAAAATTCATGTTTTAGGTTATATTTGAAAGAGTTTATATTTATTTATACTTAATGAGTATCTGGTCTCCGCCTTTCAATTATATGTTACGGAGCTTGAGAAATTATTTATTGTTAATGAAATTAATACACTTTTAACTAAAGATGACTTTATTTGATGGTATCATTTGAATATAACTGCTGAGTGTTGGTGTCGTGTGAAAGGGATTTTACATGCATTGCATTTTAGGGATTATAGTTTGATACAAAATGTAGATATTTTTGACTACTCCAAGTCTCCAAATATGATGTTTTTGAATTTTTTTTCCCTCTTTCTTCCTAAAAGTATGATGGTTTGACATGTTGGGAAGGCATTTTTAAGTAGGAGTACTGTTCAAAAAAACTACCAAAAATTGTGAAAATCGTCTAATTCAGTTCAAACCGTCCAATTCATGTTAGGTTATACTTTTTAATTTCCATGCATCCTTAGTGTCAATTAAACCAAATTTATGCAATTTTAATTGAATATTGGGTAGTTTTTTTAGAAATTTACATATTCAATGTTTAATTTAAAGTATTAAGGATTATAGATGTTTAATTTAATTTATTATTTTAATTTGCGTATAGGTTTTAGAAGAAGTTAGAGTATTGAGATTACTTGTGAATTAGCCAATTGAGCAAACTGATGTATGTTTTCTCAAATTTTTTTCTTTTATTGACTTATGCATGTCACTTTCACATTAGTTTTATCTTATTATTTTGGAAAATTTAAACTAGATGAGATATGATATCATATTAGAAATTATATGTTGTGGTGATATGATGATGTTATAATTGTGTAGGATTGGTTGAGTTTATTATTTGTGTTGATATTATTTTGTCATATGTTATATTTGGTTGATTGACAAATTGTTTGTAACAAATGAGACTATTTAAGAATAAATTAAGTTCTAAATTTGGTAGTACTTAGAAATATAAGAATAATTTGAAATGAGTGTTAATTTATAATTAGTGGTTTAGTTACTCAATTGGTTAATGCTAGAAATAGGGGAAATTATATACAATTTTTTATGGTACTCAATTGAATTAGTTAGTTTTTATATCAGTTTTTTATTTTTTATTTTTTTTTCAATTGTGCTTAAAATGGAAAAGAAATGAATATTGGCAGATAGACTATTGACTGAATATAGAAAGGGAGTTGATAGCTTTTTGGAGTTTGCTATTGAAAATGTCAAAGATTCCAATTTAATTCTATGTCCGTGTATTAAATATGGAAATTTGTAAAAGATGGGTGTTAAAAAGATAAAAGAACACTTATATTTCAATGGAATAGATCAAATTTATAAACAATGGATTTGGCATGGTGAAAAGGTTCCAATTACCGGATGTTCGTCAAAGAAGAGTATAAGAAATGATTATGAGTTTGATTTAAATGATGATCTTTTTGAAATGATTGATGATGCACAATATGAAACAGATGTAGATCCTATTAAGTTTCAATTATTGCTTAATGATACTGAGAAATCGATCTATCCGGATTGTACGAAATTTACAAAGTTGTCTGCATTATTGAAATTGTATAATTTGAAAGCAAGACATAGATGGAGTGATAAAAGTTTTTCAGACTTATTAGCTTTACTACGAGAGATATTGCCAAATGATAATGAGATGTCACCTTTCTTTTATGAGGCTAAAAAGACTTTATGCTCATCGGGTATGCAATATGAGAAAATTCACGCTTGCCCAAATGATTGTATTTTATATCGAAAGAAATTTAAAGATGTAATTTATTATCCAGTATGTGGTGAGCCTAGGTGGCAATAGAATAAGAATTCTAAAGAGGTAAAAGTTGGAACCTTTGCTAAGGTTTTGTGGCATATTCCTCTAATTTCTCATTTTACCCGTATATTTCGAAATCGTGAGCATGATAAAGATCTAATATGGCATACGAATGAGAGGATAGAAGATGGTAAATTTAGACATCTAGCCGATTCAGCAGCTTGGAAAACAATAGATTACAAATGGTCTTCTTTTGGAAGTGATCCAAGGAATCTTCATCTTGGTCTATCTGTGGATGGTATTAACCCTCATGCAACTCTAAGTAGCAAATACAGTTGTTGGCCTGTAATGCTTGTAATCTATAATCTTCCTCCATGGTTGTATACGAAAAGAAAGTTTACACTTCTTACAATGTTAAAATCAGGACCTAGATAACCTGGTAATGACATTGATATATATTTAATCCCGTTGATTGATGAATTGAACAATTTGTAGAATGATGGTGTGAAAGCCTATGATGCATATAAGGATGAAGATTTTACTCTTAAGGCTGTGTTACTATGGACAATCAATGACTTCCCTGCATGTGAGAATTTGTTTGGGTTTTCCACTAAAGGATATAAAGCATGTCCTATTTGTGATAAGAAAACAAGTTGTCAGTTCCTAAAACATGCTAGAAAATTAAGTTATATGGGCCATAGAAGATTTTTACCTTGCAAACATGTATACAGAAATTGGAAAAAAATATTTAATGGTTCTCAAGAATTTGAATTGGCACCACAACCTTTAACTGGGATAGAGATACTAGAAATTGTCTCTAAGCTCGAATTTAGGCTTGGAAAGATTAAAATAAGTGATATCAGTAAGAAAAGAAAAAGATGCAGTAATGTGAAGGTTGTAAAAATCCCAAAAAGTTGTTGGAAGAAGAAATCTATATTCTTTGAGTTAGAGTATTGGCAACATTTACTTCTGAGACATAACTTAGATATCATGCATATTGAGAAGAACATATGTAATAGTATAATTGGAACTTTATTAAATATTCCAGGGAAGAATAAGGATAGTATTGGTGCCCGCATGGATCTTGTTGACATGGGTGTTCGAAAAGAATTAGCTCCTAAAGTGGGGGAGAATCGAACATATTTAGCCCCTGCTTGCTTCACATTAAAAAAGAAAGAAAAATATCAATTGTGTCAATCTTTATTTAATGTGAAGGTTCCTGAAGGCTATTCTTCTAATATTAGAACATTAGTAGATATGAACAATTTGAAACTAGTTGGACTTAAATCTCATGATTGTCATACACTAATGCAACATCTACTACCTATAGCGATCAGGTCCGTATTACCTAAAAATGTTCGATATCCAATCACCAGATTATGCTTATTTTTTAATATAATTTTTTCTAAGGTGGTCAATGTATCCAAGTTAGACGAACTACAACGTGAACTTGTTGTAACATTGTGCATGTTGGAGTAGTTTTTTCCTCCTAATTTTTTTAAAATAATGATACATCTTACTGTACATTTGGTTAGAGAAGTGAAGTTATGTGGTCCTGTTTATTTGAGATAGATGTATCCATTTGAGAGATATATGAAAATTCTAAAAGGATATGTTAGAAATCGAAGCTGACCAGAAGGATGCATTGTAGAGTGTTATATCGCAAAAGAAGCTGTTGAGTTTTGTTCTGAGTATTTGGCAAATGTAGAAGCTATCGGAGTACCTGCATCT
>JXTB01000280.1:113886-151720 GCA_002914805.1 Parasponia andersonii | reverse complement strand
TATGTATAATACTCAAGACAACTGACAAATATTGAGTGCGGATTCTACATATGTAAATTTATGAGAGAAGTCATTGAACAAGCCAATGTTAAATCATTTACTACAATGATATGTAACCATATATTTTATTAGTTCTATTCTAATTTATAGTTTGATTGATAACTTTCTAACAAATAAAGTATTTGAATTTGTAGTTTAAAAGACAAAATTTCTATACAAAGGATGATATCAACGGACTTCTTGAAGAGTGGGTCGAAGAACTAATATTATTTCTCATTTGAGGTTCTTAATCTTTGTTTATTTGTGGTATATGTAGTCTTTGATGATCATGTTAGTTTGGCTTAGAAAACTAATGTATATATAGATTATATGGATTATTATGTTAATTTAATATTATTATGTAAATATATATTTATACTCCATTTTATTTCAAATATTTGGTATATGTAATGAATTTGGATTACACTTATAAAATTCCAGGGGGTAGTATAGACAAATATGTTACAAATACCCCCTGGAAATTATCTACCAAGGCGCCTAATAGGCGCCATGAAAGGCATCTTTCACGGCACTTGCGCCTTGGTAGATATCTTTCACGGCGCTTTATAGGCACCGTGGAAGATTTATTTCACGGCGCTTTATAGGCGCCATGAAAGATGCCTTTCACGGTGCCTAATAGGCGCCTTGATAGACCTTCCACAGCACCTTATAAGCGCCTTTGTAGCCAAGGCCTATCACGACACTTGGAACCAAAACGCTTTTGTGGGCACCGTGAAAGGACTTCCAAGGCACTTATAAAGCGCCTTGAAATAAATTTTTTGTTGCAGTGCGAGGTTGAACATTTAGTACTTGATATTGGTCATCGAAAAAGGCCATTATTATCTTTGGAGCAATTATCGACTCTAATTGACGGGCTGCTTTGGAGTTGTCATCCAAAGATTATATCTCTTGTTTGGTATTCCCCTTAGACGAAGAAAACCATAGAGGTATGATTCTCTAGTCTCTATCACATAACATGGAGAAATTGAGGAAACTAGAACATTTGGATGGTGACTTGTAGTAAATGACTTATTATTTCCTAAGTTTCTTTTGTAAAAATAGACCTTTTAATAGTCTAACAGTTGTGTCAAGCTGTAACTTAAACAGGATATTTCGGTTACGTTTTCACTGAATACGTTATTTACTAAAAGTTATTTTCTAAATGCTTTATGTATTTATGTATATTTTCATCTTCCTAGATTAATTGGTATATCACTTGCATATTTTTCATAACGTATTGGAAAATGATTGAACTATTCTTATTGTATTATTCCTACAGCTTCTTTCGGAGAAGCTATTCAATAAAGAGAATCCCAAGTACTGCAATTCTTGTCGCATCAAGTGCTGGCGTCATAATTTCAAAAGTGCACAAGTTGTTTCCTTCAAAGATACTACACACGTCCAACTTTTCGATCCGAAACACTTGTCAGAGTCATATCGTTCAGAATGTGTGGAACGGTGGTATGACGAATCATTTTACAAATCAGAGTGGGATTTATGTTTTGACGGTGGACAGGCCTTATAAGCCATGTTGGGCTATATTTTTGAAGAGACTAGCCAGTGGCACATAATGGAAGCTTTCTACATGCATGATACATATTAGGGTTAATTGATGATTTTCAAATCTAAGAATTAATTATTGAACAATGTTTTTTGCCTTGAGTTGATTTGAACTCTGAGGTTATAAATTTCTCATTAAAATTGCTTAGAATTACATGTATTTTTTGTCACAGTTTTTGTGTCCAATTTATAATAAAATTGTTCAAATTGTTACGAGAGATGAATCTGAACAAAAAAATCATTTGAAAGTTTAGGATCAACGTACTAAAATAAAAACAAATTTTAGAGATAGATTTATCATATTTTGAGAATCAAAGCCAAAAAAAAAAAAACACATTTTAACAATAACAATACATACTAATTATATGCCCTACAAAAAAAAAGAAAAAGAAAAAGAAAAACACATTACACGTTAATACAACAATGAGTTTCACCACGCAATAGAGGGGTTTGAGTACACTCCCAACCTCCTGTTAGCGGCAGTTGTTTGGCAAAACAAAGAGGTAATTACATTTTTATATATAAGCTTGCAGTTTGACAGTTTATTACATATACGTTGTGTTTTGGTTAATTATTAATAGTTAATTATATTTTTATATTTTACATGTTGTGTTTTGGTTAACTATCAATAATTAATTATATTTTTATATATAGCTTGTAGTATAACGTTAATTATTTTTTAATTATTTATTATGTTTACATGTTGTGTTTTAGATACTATCAACGTTAATTAATAAAACATATTAGAATATTAACTAAATTTTATAGTCTGGTTTATAGATTGAAGTAGCATTAGAGGTGCAAAATAGATACTTTTTATTCACGTTTCTAATATAAGATATTTGTGTCACTTCAAGACAAAAGACATGGCAACCACCACATGCCGATAAGGATAAATATCATAGATACGAAAGATTTCGAATCCAATCGTTATTAAAAATCCAAATAGATCCATTATCAACCAAAATATCTCATCATAACAAAATACTAAACAATCTAAACCATCAATAACAATTTGCTAAATCTATAATAACAAAGAAACTAAAACCATAACAATAATCCAGTATACATCAAATAACCAACAATGTCTTAAAATGGAAACACAGCAATATGGTAACTCTAAATAGTAAAATTTAAGTCCTCAAACAATCTCACTCCTTCAAACATGAGTTCCACTTATTAACTATTCTCCGAATTTGAAAAAGATTAAAGAATAAAAGGAGTGAGCTCGACAACCCAGTAATAATATTCACTAATTGGATTAAGCATATATAATTTGAAATGTTAAGTAAATATTTTACCAAATAACACTAACTTCGAAATTAATACTTTTTAAAGAGAAAAAGAAACTAACTAAAAATCAATTTAATAAAGTAGAAGGTTTTAAAATTCATTGTATCAAACTTGTTCAATAATCGATATCATTTTCAAATTATACTCTACAGTTTTGGTGACTATGACCATACTTAACCACTGTGACTAGGTCCGAATCTACAACAGATAATCTCTGTAGCCGGGTATGAGTCACGAATCTACTACATTTAACTATGTAGCTAGGTCAGTACTGTCCATATATAACCTCTATCGATTAGGTCTACATGCATAGTCATTGAAGAGCGTTTCAATATATCTAATTATAAAACAATTAACAAATACTTTTCATATTTATCAATAAGGTAACAAGTTTCAAATCATTAAACAGTAGTAACAAACATAAGCTTGATCGATATTTTATTTAAAAGATAGTTATCTCTTATCAAATTAATTTTTATTTATTAATAAATTGCTTGAAAATAAGTTTAAGAATTACAAAAATAATTTTCTTTAAAAGAATACAAAAAAGACATTAACTTAAGTAAAACAAAAGCCACTAGCAAAGATGAAATGTTATTTACCTGTTCGCTAGTCTAACTAATCTAACCACAAATTGCTAGCTACCACAAGAACCTATAATTATAACAAGAATCATACATGATCATTAAATACTTAATAGGTACCTTAAATCATGCTTAACACAATGTGTAACCTGTTGTCCATGCACACCTGATACATTCACTATATTACCTAGTATAACCTCGACATTAAATGCTCATAACAATTCCAGATTAATTCTAAAAATTATGAAACTTGGAGGACAATATCTACAAGTGATGAGGTCCTAAAAATGCCAAGAACATGGCTGTAAGGTCCATAGATAAGCCCCACAAAGCCAAGTAAACCGCTATCATGTTTTACTCTAATTGCTGAAAGTTACAAAAATTTTCTAGATTCATAATACTCACTTTGAAAGACTATATTTCTCTGGCTATAAGTCCATTTTTGAAAATTATATACCGTTGGCTTTCCAACCATATCAAATATGACTCTATTAGACTATCAAATGCACCAGAAAAATCAGTCGTATTTACTGCTGAGTTTTATCGTTCTAGACCAAAACTCAAAAATCTATAACTTTTAATCTAGACATCTAAATCACGTAATTTTAGTCTTATTTTAAACCTTACAACGAGAATAATCAATCAAGATATAAATGAACTCTAGAATCATGGCTGAAACAAAAAGATGCTTAAAAAAATTCTAAACCCTAGATGATGGATTAGCCCCAAGAATCCTAAATAACCAATTGATAATTGATAGGGAGTTCTTTATCTTAGAGAATTAACAATCAATCTTTTGTAATCCTTCTTCTCCTCCAAAGATTTCAGCCACTCTCCTCTCTCTGTGCAGAGCGTTAAGTTTTTTTTTTCCTTCTGTCAGAAACTCTGAAATACTATGTGTATAGGGTTTCTTAATCCTTTAAATTACTTAATTGTCCTTGTTTAATAAACTAAAACCTTGATTTTTTTGTCTTTTACCCTTTTATTTATTTATTTATTTATTTTATTCCAGGTATGGGTTATTACAATTTGAGTACTTGAGTAATTAAAGATCTGTGTTAATTTTAGTAAATTAGGTCTTAGTGTGGGGCCCGTTCCTAGATCACGTGCCACGTGGACGATTAAGTGGCAGAACAAGTCACAATAGAGGCACGCTATCTGACATATGCCCAGAGTAATTATTTAAAAGCCGCACGAGTCACATGCGATACAGCATGGGCCCATGGGCCGTCCGAGGCTAGGGCCGAATCTATCCCAGACCTTGGATGGTTCGGCCCAATCCAATTCTTACCTCAGCAGCTGGGGGTCAGAAGCCTTGAGGGTCTTCTACCAGAAGACCATGGGAGGCAACGAACTGCTCCAGACTTAGACAGGACATTTAATGCGATCCTAGGTTGGTGCACACATTGGGCAAATAGTCATAACAGAACGGCTGTTTGTCAAAGTCTCACCCCCGATAGGCTCGAGTCATAGGGGATGGCGGAAAGCAAGCTACGACGATGCAAGAAAAATCATGGTAATCACGGCCCGTGATCTCTAGAGTAAGTCATGATGAGAAAAGGTACTCGATCCTGTGATTGAAAGCCAGAAAAGCTCCCGGTTCCAGGATTATATATATGAGTCTTGCTTTCCCCTCAAAAAAGAGAGATGAAGATAGATATATACAGAGAAAAATTTTATCTTTGCTACTCAGACTCAAGGATAAACAACTAACTTAAGCATCAGAGAGTCTTTGCAGGTGGCCAGCCTCGCCTCTCCGACCCGACCTGAAGTCAAAAGCACTCTGGGATAGCAAAGATACATGGACAGTTGGTAGATACAACGTTAGCAGTTCAGAGACACGTGGATAATTGGTAAGAATCGCACCAACAGTTTGGCACCATCTGTGGACAATCGTTGAGCACGAGAGAAATAGTAGAAATCTCACGATCGTGCACTCCTAAAAAAAAAAGCCATACAACATTGGATGCCACCTTCAAGAATGACAACTAGGATCACACGTCCCAATGCCGAACAGAGCTCCTGGGAAGCACGACCAGGTCTAGAGCAAAAGCTGGACCAAATACTTGCTGCCCTGACAGAAGCAAACTGGAAGGTAGAAATGGCCCACGAGACCATCCTGAGTTTAAAAGATGAAGTCGCAAAAGTATGCAGAGATAACGACCGTCTTGAAGGGCTGCTGGCAAGTGAAGCCATGAGCGGGCAAAGGGAAGACTTTGACGAAGAGGTCTAACAAGAGTCTGGGGGTCAAACGCCAAGGGAAGTCCTTGCCCCATCCAGATCGCGAATGCAGGGGGAGCGACAAAGCCAGACAAGGCCTTTCTGGGCCGGAGCGGCAGTGGACAGAAGATACCAAGAAAGCCCGGAAGGTGTGCTTCCCAACTAGAAACAAGAAATGATGGTAGAACTGAGTAAGAGGCTCGGGGCCTATCACAGCCAGACCCCCGATGATCAGGCAGAACAAACCATACGAGGGATCAACCGGATGACCTTCGCCGATTGGATCCAACTGGAGCCCAAGCCAAAAGTGTGGTGCCCAAGACTCTCACATGCATATTAAGCCAATAATAAATATTTTCTAATTGCATATTAGGCATCTAAAAGTCGTTAATAGTAGTTTTATAGTAACATACTCATTCATTATATTATTTGCATTTACATACATGTTATTACACTAATGATTATCGAAGTGTCCCAATGCAGTGTAAAAGTTTAATACCCTCAGAGAGAGAGCTCGGTGTGCTAAAAGAATAAAGAATATAATTATGAAAGTAATACTACGTTTACATTATTAATTAGAGTGTAATTGGCTTATTTGTATGCTTAATGATTGGTTATGGGGCTAGGTTCCACTAAATTACAATAAGATTGGACATATAGAATCATAAGTCAAAGTATGACTAGTTTTTACTTTCTAAGGTAGGATTCACCAACTTTGGCTATACTTGGGTATATAGGAGTGACAAGCAATGTTATGACTATGCTAAGGATGTTCTAGAGCTGAACACATGGAAAGTAATGTGTAAAATATCCAAAATACCCCTTAGAATTTAAGTTATACCTTTTCTTAGCCATTAAGTGTTGATTTTGGGTCAAATCTGGTCATTTGCTTTTTCTTTCTCTCCAGCCACGACTTGGAACTCTCCAATACTTTTTCTAACTTCTCTCAACTTCTCTCAAATATTTTCAAGAGTTTCTAAGTAGTAGAACTCAAATTGGAGCCCTAGAAAACAAGATACACCAAAACTAGTCAAGGTAATTCTATTAAGTTCTTCTTTCTAAGTCTTGTCCTTTAATTTTAATTCTCTACTTGTTCCCACTTAAATAATGGTTTCTTCAGGTCTTCTTAAGTCCAAAAATCTAATTCTAAGCCTAGAGAATCAGTTTGGTGGAGGTAGAAGGCAAGAACTCCAACAAAAGCTCAAACTAGTCAAAGTGAGCATTATGTATGATTTTGAACTTATAGTTAATTTCTTTTGTGTTAGCCCTTAAACCAAAGCAATTATTTGATTANTGACTATGCTAAGGATGTTCTAGAGCTGAACACATGGAAAGTAATGTGTAAAATATCCAAAATACCCCTTAGAATTTAAGTTATACCTTTTCTTAGCCATTAAGTGTTGATTTTGGGTCAAATCTGGTCATTTGCTTTTTCTTTCTCTCCAGCCACGACTTGGAACTCTCCAATACTTTTTCTAACTTCTCTCAACTTCTCTCAAATATTTTCAAGAGTTTCTAAGTAGTAGAACTCAAATTGGAGCCCTAGAAAACAAGATACACCAAAACTAGTCAAGGTAATTCTATTAAGTTCTTCTTTCTAAGTCTTGTCCTTTAATTTTAATTCTCTACTTGTTCCCACTTAAATAATGGTTTCTTCAGGTCTTCTTAAGTCCAAAAATCTAATTCTAAGCCTAGAGAATCAGTTTGGTGGAGGTAGAAGGCAAGAACTCCAACAAAAGCTCAAACTAGTCAAAGTGAGCATTATGTATGATTTTGAACTTATAGTTAATTTCTTTTGTGTTAGCCCTTAAACCAAAGCAATTATTTGATTAATAATAGTAATAGAAACCCTTATATATTTCTGGAAATATAGAATTTAAGTAGGGAATTCAGGTTACACCTAGAACCCCAAAATTGCTAATTGTGTATTCAAGTGTTTCCGTGGGTGTATTAAGCTTTCTATACTTGTAATCTGATTTCCTCAACTTGCAATGGATATGTCATGGATTCTATTATTTATTCCATTAATTTAGCTGCTATTTGTAGTCATAGACAAGTGCATAAATTGTTTTAAACTTGTCTAAACCGAAAAAGATTTAAAATGTGCTTCTATGTTATCCTAGGTATTTCTTTTGATTTGTATATGCGGGAATCGGTTTATTGATTACTACCACAGGTCTTAAACCATGATTTTAATCATGTGGGGATGTCCTAAAAATAGAGGAGGTGCTGTCCAAATATTTTTAAAACCAAATGGTAACATTTAGAAGCAAATGAACTAGTTTTACAAAATTAAGTGCCATTTTGGATCATTTTTGTGCTAATGAACTAGCATTCATATTTTACTACTTTTGAATAGTTTTTCAATGCTAGATATTGGCTGCTAAGTACCTTAAGTAATTTATACACTCCTGAGTTATTTTAAGATTAAGTTTCCTAAATTGGTGAAAGTTCTGATTTCGGTTTTATTCAAGTACTTAATGCATTCTTTTTGTAAAATGTGCATCTTGAATAATAGTAATTTGTGACAGGTGATTAGTACACCAATCTCTAGAGGATATTGACTCTTTCCACTATCAATTCCTAATCTGGACATGAGATAAGTAAAGGCTTACAACTGCATCACAAGAACTATATGGAAGATATATTTATGTAAAACTTACTTATTCCTGAAAGTTATGAAATGGCATGTGCATGGCATGTTTTGCATGCAAATGGAGACTTTTATTATATAAGTATTTGAAAGCGAGTACCATTGTACCAATTTTATAAGATAAGTTTTAATGGCAATTGTTAGTCTGTCGGAGCTAGATAGGTAAGTCTATTAGATGTAGACTCTCCCGTTGAAGCAGGATTTGCAGATCTTATAATGTGTCTCGTTGAAACGGGACAATATTAGCGTGGTGTGGGATGCCCCTTTGATGAGGAAAGGAGTTTTTAAAAAAAACCTCACACGATGGTCGCACCTTATTTTTACTCTTGGCAAGAGTTTCCGCCTAATGTTATCACGATCTATCGACTTACGGGACAAGCAATGTACTAAGGGGCCCAACTAAGAATAATTTTTAAGGAAAATATATGGACTCAAATGTTTAAGAAAGAAAAGGGTACAATGGGAACTTTATGAGATTTTAAAGCATTCATAAGCATGCATAGTTTTTACTTACTGAGCTTTAGCTCATTTTAGTCTTGTGATGTAGATGAGAAGGCATATTTTGGTATTGACTAACTGGTTGCCTGGCTTACCTTTTGTCGCTATGATTATATAGATGTAGACAAGCTTGACCTGTGGGCGACATTTTTGTTTTGAGATATTTTGTTGTAATGTAAATACTACTGTTGATGGCAAAATAGACTAGTGAAAACCTCTTTTGATTGTACATTTTGTAAAGATACTTTTAACAAGAAATGCCATGCAATTGCTTTTGTTTAAAGGTTTTAGAAAGTTCAAAATTTGCCCACCTTTTTATCAAAATAAAAGATAATGTTTAAGAAAGAATAATACTTCATAGTTTGACTGTATATGACAATATATTAAACTAAGGGGTGTTACTTTGTTGGTATCAGAGCAGAGGTTTAATCATTTCTGAAGATTGTCTACATAGGTATGATCATGTGAGAAAAAGCTCAGTCAACCAGTAAGTTTTAATTTCCTGTGTTAGCATTAAATTTGATGCCATATATTATATCTTTATTGTTGGCTGTTATGCATAGATGTAAGTGAAATGGAAACTATACAGGGAATCATGCCAAGGCCTAAGGGTCAAAGTAGCGAGCGAAGGGATGATAAGACAAGTACTACTGAAAATGAGATCAATAAGGATGTTATTATAGGAAGGTTGACAGAGTTGGTTGAGACACAAGCAAGATAGTTGGAAAGGCTTATAGAAAAGGAGGAAAGGCGTGGAGATCAAGCACTACCACATGCCATAGTTAGACAAAAAAATTATGAACCTGCTTGTGAGAGGTTTAGAAAGAATAAGCCTTCAGCTTTCAAGGGTGAAACTGATCCACTACTGGCAGAAGAGTGGGTTAGGAGTATTGAGGGTATTTTCGATTACATTAGAATCTCTGATGAGGAAAAAGTTTCATGTACCACTTTTATATTCCAGATGGATGCTAGACACTGGTGGGATTCTATGAAGTCCATCACTGACACTACCAGACTTACTTGGGAGTAGTTTAAGGAAATATTCTACAGAAAATATTTCAGCAATGCACATAGGATATTGAAGGTTGCTAAGTTTGTTAATCTGAAACAGGGAAGTATGTCTCTTAGTGACTACATAAAGAGATTTGAAGAATTATCCCGATTTGCTCCGCACATGGTGAGTACCAATGAGCTAAAAGTAAACCAGTTCCTTCAAGTCCTCAAGGTAGAAATTTATAGGGATGTCAAAATATCTGCTCATAAAGATATGCCATATGCTGAGGTTGCAGATAAAGCTCTTGAAGCAGAAGAGGCCGAGCTAAGGGTAATAAGAGCTCAGGAAATTCATAGGAATATTAATATAGCAAGGAGAAATATAACCTTTGGAGGAGGATCTCAACCAGGGGCTAGTGGAAATAAAAGAAAGTGGCAATAGAATCAAAGAGAAAGACAAGATCTACAGAAACGCCAAGCAACAGGCCAACAGACACAATCAGCTACTGCTTAAAGGACTGTTTGTCCTAAATGTGGGAAAACTCATAGTGGAGAATGTCTGATGGGTTCTGGTGCTTGCTTCTTGTGTGGAAAATCTGGATACTATGCAAAGAATTGTCCGAATGCTACAGATGAGCAGAAGAAAGTCCTAGCTCGTGTATATATAATGACCAAAGAAAATGCTGAGATGAACCCATCTGTTGTAGCAGGTGAGATTCTTATCTTTGATATTCCTATTCATGCATTAATAGATTCAGGGACTACACATTCATTTGCATCACCTGCATTTGTGAGGAAATTGGGCAAAACACCAGAGTACTTGAATTTTAAATATTGTGTAACCATTCTATCAGGAGAAGTTTTATGTTCTGAACAAGTTCTCAAGGCATGTCCAATCCAAATAGCTAATAAAGATTTGTGTGTAGATTTGATAGTATTGGATATGTAAGATTTTGAGATTATCTTAGGTATGGATTGGTTATCAAAATAAATACTTACATCGAACAATGTGATATGATTTTCAAGAAAACAACTTTAAATGCTATGCTTTTATTTTAAGATGGGTGAATTTAAAAGGAGTTATTTATAGTAATAGTTCTAAATTTATACTCGAGGTACTATTTTATCTCTAAATCTTCAATTTACCCATAATAAATTTATACTGTTATTGTAACAGTGACTCATTTATTCTAAATTTTTAAATTTCAAACTGTAAAATATATGATTGCGCAATTAATAATGTGAAAATTTAGAATCTTGTTTCTTGATCATAATTATTAAAATGCACATGACTTATTTCTGCCTAAAATTATTATTACCTAATGGAAAATTTGTTTTATTAGATATTGGGAAAAGAATTGAAGAAAAATTTAAAAAAAAGTTGAAATTATTACTGTATATAATAGTATATAAAAGCCCAATTTGGTTTGGCTTTTGTAAAAGCTAAACCACTTTTTGAAGAATTTTTTAGTGAAAAGGTATTTAGTAAAGGATGAAATAACAGATTATTGAATAATTTTATCTAAACCACAGCTATAATCTTAAGTTGGTGGGACCCAACTTCTCGTATTAGATTAAAGGGGAATCCACTACCTTCCTTTATTAAATATTATGTATGGACAAAAATAACCTCATCCAAATTATAAAATGCCAACTAAACCAACATAAATATTTTCGTTAATCATCTTCTCACATAGCCAGCTAGTAGTCTTCTCGCATAGCGGAAGGTGAAGACGAGCAAGGTCCAAGGATAATTGGTGATTGAGGGATGACTGTAGATAAGTATAGGGGCTGACTATTTTGTTCGAACATCAATTGAAGGAGTGCATGGCATGTTGCTTACTTGAAAGGACACCCGCTATAACAAAAATGCAATAGAACAGTGACACCTATTTCAACAACAATTTGTTGTTATTTTAGGAACACATAAAGCGAAGCGATGACAATCAGAAAAACATTATTATATATTACAAAAGACTTTTTAAGTATTGAAAAACTCTAAAGCGGTGATATTTGTCTCCGTTTTAGGTTTTTTAATTTAAAACGGCAACTATTTGACTTTACTTTAGGTTTTTTAGTTTAAAGCGGTGACTTTTGTCTCTATTTTAATGTGCCACTACTTTTCAAAATATATAAATAAAATTACGTCAAGAAAATTGGGAATGAAAATATTTCTCTAAAAGGGCGACTATTGTCACCGCTTTAAACTGAAACCTAAAAAAGGAACAAAAAAATTAAATGAGCACGACTTTTGTCCCTACTTTAGGTTTTTTAGTTTAAAATATTCACTATTTATTAGCACTACTATTTTCCAAAAAAAAAAAATGAAATGGTGGCAAGAAAATTAGAGGTGAAAATATTTACTCTAAAGGAGCAACTATTATTACTGTTTTAAATTGAAAAATCTAAAGTAGCAACTTTTGTCCCTGCTTTAGGTTTTTTCTATTTATTGACACTACTATTTTCCCTAGAAAATATTAAATGAGCACCAAAATAAAAATATCTAGCATAAAGGGGCGACTATTGTTACCTCTTTAGACTTTATATTTTTTAAAAAAATAAATAATTGTAAAATTAATTATGAATAGTTAATAAAAGTAATATTTTAAATTAATTTTTAATCCTAAACTAGCGACTAGTCGCTGTTTTAAATTTTTGTGAAATTTAAGGCAGGTAAAATGACCGCCATAAATTTTATAAACTTAAATAAAATAGGGTATTTTATTTAAAGCGGTGATATTGGGTTTATAGCGGTGATAAAAGTTGCTACTTTAAATCTGCATTTTATTCAACCTAGAAACTATTTCTTCTTCCTCTTTTCTATCTCATATTCTCTTTCTTTCTCTATAGTCATTCTCTCTCTCCGATTTCCCTCTTTCAAAATCTCAACCTTCCTCTCACAAGTATTATGTCTCTTTCTTACTATAAATTCATTTTCATCTCTTTATAAGGTATATTTTCTATCTTTTTATCCTTCTTACTTCCTTTCTCCTGATTTTTATTTCTTTTTTTTTTGGATCTAGCCACCACTATTGCCAACAACCACCGCTGCTATCTACCCTTATCTACCGTTTCCAACCACCCTAATAGTCTGGTTAGTTTTGATTTTTGACTTTTGTTTTTATTTTTTTAAAATTTTTTGATAATTTATTATGTTAAAAATTAGTTTTGTAATTTAAAAAAAAAGTCATAATCTACGGTTATTATATATGTGTTTATATGATTTTATTGTACTATATTTATGGTTATTATAACTACTTAATTACTTGTTGTATATACTTATTTTAGTTTTAGACCACTCTTAATGTAATTATTTTGAATATTAATTAATGTCATTAAAATATTTAGTATTTAATTATATTAATTATTAATATATTTTTAATTTAATTAATTTAAAATATAATTATTTTAATTTCTCATTTTAAAACTAATTAAAAATAATTTTTTAAAAGAATAATTTTATTTTAAAAAAACTCTAAAATTGGCGAAAAAAAGTCACCGCTATAGGTTAATTAAATATCGCGATATAAACAATCGTTGCTATAGAGATCTATACCAGCGAATTTAATGCGGCGACTCTATAACGACGACTTCTTACTTTATAGCGGCGACAATCCCTTTTTATTGTAGTGAGAGGCTAACCGATGGTTTCATTTACAGTTGACAATACTGAAGGAGAGAACAAATAAAATAGGGTTTCTTTAATTAAATGATAATATGGATACAATTTTGACTTAAAGAAGAGAAATTTATGCCTAGTACTCGTTTTTATAACTTATTTTCATAAGTACCCGTTTTTAATTTTTCTTTCAAAAATAACTGTTTTTATGGTCCACATTTCATATGGAAAATATGAGTGTTTCATATTTACAAAGTAAATTTTATCTATGATGTACATATTTCATGTATAAAATTTGAATGATATATATTTACAATGTAAATTTTTACCATGCTTTACATTTTTCAGTATAAATTTGACCTATTGTATATGTTTTAAAATGTGTGCCAATTTTTCGTGAAGTTTTTATTCATGAAATATAAGCTATGGTATACATTTCATGTGTAAAATAATAGTGGTCTATATTTCTCCAAAAAAGGGGTACAAAAATGGATATTTATGAAATAAAAATAAAAAATGAATATTTATGAAAATATAGTTTTGAAAACAAGTATTTATAAAATTTTCTTTCTTGAAGAATCGATGGATAGAAGGCCCAGAGTTTGGGTTTGATAAGGAAAGAAAAAGGGCCTGAAGGCCCAAAAGATATATTGATGTTCTTTTAGTTTAAGGATTTTACCTTTTAAAATTAAGAATATTAAAATTTAAATGTAAAATACATAAGTAATTACTTGTTATTTTTGACATTCTTTATGTTATTCTCAAAATTTTATTCATGAAAGTTATGTTAAATAATAAGTAATAAATTTAGTTGAATTTATTTCATGTAAACAAATATTTTGTAAAAAAATTTATATGCTCAATGTATATAAAAAAAAAGGTCAATTAACATATTTATTTAATTGGCTATTTACAAAATATGTATAATTGTACAAGACATCTATTTTGGTCATTCTATATTTCTACAGTAGTTCAGCGACACAGTTTACCAAATATTTTAATACAGTTTTTCCCCTAATCATAGTACTTTTCAATTATAATTTACCAAACACTCAGCTACTTTAAGCTACAGTAGATTTTTCCCTCAGCACAATTAAAAATATTTCTTTTAGAATTTACAGCTCTACCAAACTGGCCCAAACTTCACTAAAAAGAATACAGTACCGAAATTTTCATCACATGTTGGCATTTTCTTTTTTGAACAAAATTTACAACAGAATTAACATAACTAACCTATGAAAACCGAATTTTAAAATAAGGGTACAAAAGTAATTTTGGTAACTGTGCATTTTTGAAATATAAAATTTGAAATATCTGATATGAATCTAGACATGTTTTCCGGCTTGGTTCATAAGGATTAAAATATAAGAGAAATTTTAAAACATGGACTCAAAAGTAATTTTTAAGGGCAAGAATGAAAAGAAAACTAAGAAACATGCTAATAGTATAATTTGTGAAACAGTACCCAGCTAACCAGAAAGTGGCAGGTGTGCCACTAATTTCTCATTTTTTTCTTTAAATCTCTCCATTCCTCACTTCTTTTCACTTCAGACCCATGTGCCGTTAAAGAGCCCAAAGCTCTACCGACAGCCACCACCGGCACACCATGACCCAAACCTACCAACGGCCGCCTGGAAATCTTAGCCACTTGCCGGTGATGGAGTGCCACTAGCCACCGCACTTGCTCGCACTGCCCAACAACTTGGACAAGCCATGGAAGCTGCGATTGTTGCTTCCATTTTTGGGCGATTTCACCTACATGTCGCCACCATCAACCGCCGTGAAAGGTCAAGAACTTCTTCCTAAAACTAATTCGATAAGTAAGCTTTGATGAGCATTTGAATTAATTTGATCATTTTCTAAAAATTTAATTTCAGTATTTTTACAAATATTTTGAATAGCATATTCTTTGTTAGTGAAATTTAGTGTGATGGTTGGAGGATTTAATACATAAAAATAGATGATTATTTCTGTGAAGTTGAATTTTCGATTGTTAGAAATTTGAAATTGAAAAATTGATATTGTTGTAATTGTTTTCAGAAAAGTGATATTTTAGTAATTATTTTTGTAAAAAAATTATTTTGCTTGTGAAACTTTTATGGAGTGAAAGAAGAGATTAAAATATGAATGAATACGATAGTTTGTGTTAAAATAAAATCTTGAAATAAGAATTTTTGAATAGAAAATAAGGTATTTTTTCTAAATGTTTCTAAAAATGATATTTTTGTAATTATTTTTACAAAGTAATTATTTAAACCGTAAAAATTATATGACATAAAAGAGAAGTTTGAAACAAGAACAAATATGATTATTTGGTATTAAATCGATATTCTGAAGCATGAAAATTTTTGAATTGAAAAAGAGGATGTTTTACTAAATAATTTGAAAAAGTGACATTTTTGTAATTATATTCATGAAGTAATTAGTTTAAGTGTAAAAATTAAATGAGGTGAAAGAGCAACTTAAACCATGAATGAATATGGCTATATTATATTTGATCGAAATCTAGAAATGGGCTATCTTTCAAATTGAAAAAATGATATTTATGTTAATATTTTTTTAAAAAAATATTTTTGAAAACATTCAAATTTACGGCCCGATTACAGCTCAGGATCTCAAAACTGCATTTTGACTTCGAATTCGGACTCAATGAGGGGTTGAGAGACGAACTTTGATATAAAAATATCACTATATTTCAATGTGACACAAATTTTGAGACACGAGGCTCGAGATTTGTCTCATTTTGCGTGGCAAAAATTCAATGATAAGGTTTGTTTCACGATTCGAGGCTCTATTAGAAAATTTAATTTTCAAACAAAATAATCAAGCATTCGAAAACGAACCCCGAGCATCTGAATAACCATCAAATGATATCAAATGCTCTCAATAACATTGTAGCACTATCTAGTCACTTGATTGAGGTAGAGGTTCAATTACTTGATTCTGAAATTTTGTTAAATTATGAATTTATATATTTTGATTAAATATGAAATTTTGTGAAATATTTTGTAAAATTGTAATTATATCAAATTTTGATATAAATTGATATTTAGACTGCCTGCGTGGCAGATCACACTGGTTGGCTTGTCATATGTCTTATTTTACAATTGTTTTCTGTTGGAATTGGATTTTAGGAGATTTAATTTTTTAAAAAAAAAAGGTTGTTATGCAGTCAAAATTTTTGGAAAATATAAATAAATTAAGAATTTGATTTTGTGAACTGAACCTGGATTAAATTAAAAATACCACATGCTCTATTTCAAAATTTGTGAAAAATGATACATATTATGATTCATGTCATTCATATAGCATTGCAATATATATTCATCTCATGCGGTATCGGCAAAATCAGGTATTGTAAAAGAATATTAGAATCATGATATTTTAACAAAACACTGGAATAGAAGAAAATGAAAAATAAAGAAAACTCATGGTCATCAAATAGGTGAATGAAATAAAAATCACAGTCATTATATAAATGGCTGGATCTCACATATGTCATATACATTAAATATTACGGAATTATGTAGTATTCAATGTACTTGTGAAGACTTGAATAATATATATTTGTTTTGAGACACTGTTTAGGGTTTAGAATGTTTGAGCTTTTGGAAATTGAATTTCTATAAAATTATTGAGTATTTTACTAACCATGGAGGAACTTGAATGTAAGTATTTTAATACTGGTTAAAAACTTGTAATTGAATCTCTACTGAGTATTCACGTGATCACCCATCTTTCTTTCTCCTACTTTTAAGTGTTGATTTATTTTGTGATAATTGTTCTGGTGGCTTGACAAACATACTTGGCATAAGCTTGCAGTTCCATTCTTCATCCTTGATTAGTTCGTACTCTATATTACATTTCCTTATTATGTTAGAATTATTTAGCCAAGCCTAATATATTTACTTAGTGAATGTATGAGGATGATTTTACTATTAAATTTAACACTTAGAAATATAAATAATTTTATGTAAATTATTTAAACATTGGAGCTAAGATTTTTAAATTAAACTTTTTTCCAAAATTTATGATTTAATAAAAGTTTCTAAACTAATTAATTGGAATTTCTCTAAACTTTAAATGAATGGTTTTCTTGAGATATTAAAACAAATGAGAACTGAAAAATTTTCTTAATTTTTGTTAGAAATTTTCTTGAGAAATTAAAATTTAATGAGAGGTTTCTTAGTTAAAAAAATTGTAATGATTTGTGGTCCAAACATGAATATTTCAAATACTTAATTTTCTAAAATTTTAGAAAATAAAACTTATTATTATTTTCCTTTAAGATTACGTAAAATCACGGCGATGATTTACTTGGCTTTTCCACAAATCCCACGTTTTTCACTTGGGTTATTACTTTCAAAAACATGGACGTGGCAGAATATGAAAGGGCCACATAGGATATTAATATTATGCCTCTAAATGGTCTAAAGAGTCTTAGCTCTGTAAAACTCTGTATTTCTCTACAGTGTTTTTTCTCTCTAAAATACATCAACTTGACAAGTACGTCGTATGTCGTATAGTATAGTATATATACATACATATATATAGCTCAAGAACCATAACTGGAGGGGGATTTCATGTGGGTTTTGGAGATAATCATCTAAAAGAATCTAGAGAGAGAAAAGAAACGAAAAGAAAGAAAAGAAAAACCGGATATGGACATGGATCCGAGCAAGAGCAACAACAATGGTGGAAAATCCTCTGCTTCAGAAACAAACTCTGCTTCTGAAGAGTCTCGTATTATCACAGAACTGGCAAACCAAAGGCTCCTTCAAACGCCTATCAAGTCCAAGAAGCAGGTCTTCATTAACTCTTTTTTCCTCTTCTTTTTCTGCTTATATTGGTCATTAAATGTATATGAATTCATTGTTTTAGTGCAAAGTTGTTTTGGAAGATTGATAAGTTGGTATCTTTCTTGTATGAAAAAAGTCGTTTTTCCATTATTTAGAGTGAGAGGTCACCAATTCTATGATGCCCTATATGATTGATTTGTGATCAAGAGTGGACTTAAAAAAAAGTAGTTAGCCACGACTTGTTTTTTGGCTTTTTATTTGTTTATCATTTCTTCGATTGATAATGTTATCCGAAACTCAGGCTGTTTCTACATCTACCTTTCGTTCATTAACTCTTCTGTGTTTGTTCTTATATTTATTCTTCTTCGTTTCATTCTTGTAATGCAAAGTAGTTTTGGAAGATTCATACATTGGTGTCTTTCTAGGCTGAAAAATGTCGTTTTTCAAAACAGTTGGCTTTAATCTTTTTTTCATTATTTAGAGTGAGAAACATATTTTTTTTTTAATGGCAGATGATTGATTTCATTTAAGATTAGTTAGCCATGACTGATTTTTCGGTTTTTTACTTGTTCCTCTTTTCTTTGATTTCGAATAAGTACATCTTTTCTAAGTTGTTGTTGCTGTTTTTGTTCATCTTTTTTTTTTTTTCTTTTCAATTTTGCAGACGGAAATTATTAAAAAACTGCTGAGGACACCTCCTCTAGGTTTAGAGCTTGACGTAAATAATTGGTCTTTTTTAGAAGAACTTAACAGAAGGCTATATTGTCAACGAACAACCAAACAGCCTCTAACTAATCGGACTAATCATAATGCCACAGTTGTCAATTCAACTTCTCCTACGGCCACGCAGATTGATAAAAAAGCTACTCACCTGTATGCTTCGTTCATAGAAATCGGCTCATGGAAGGTTATACATGCATACCTTTTATGAATTACACAAACGAGTCTTTTTGTTTGTATGTTATACTAATTAAAATCATAAAGACTTCTTAGTTTTTAAACAAGGGAGTTTGTTCTTTAATAAATTTACAGAGAGCGGCTCAACATAGCGAGGACTTGGTTGCAAAATGTTACTTTGCTAAGAAAAGACTGGTATGGGAAATTCTAGAGATGGGCTTGAAGAGCAAGATTGAGATACATTGGAATCATATTGTAGGAATGAGAGTTGCCCTTGAAGAAAATTGGCCAGGGATTTTTGAAATTGAGGTAAATAATAAATGTGGTAATATATATTTGTATGTTTTCTTTTATTGTTATCATTGGACAGAGATCTTTGCGTAGAAGTCTCTTTGGTAAAATGTGATCGTTGGTGTTTCGCAGTTAAGCCAGCCACCTTTGTTTTTCAAGGAAATATGTCCACGGCCAATGAAGCATACCCTTTGGGATTCAGCTCCAGATTTCACTTACGGTCAGGCTAAACTTTGCAGGTAAATATACTTATACCTATTCGGATTTTAAAAATCTCATTAAGAACTGTCACGTATAGCTTATTCGAAAAGAATAATGCCCCTCTTTATCTTCTCTCAGGATACATTATCTCCAATTTCCTCCAGGTGCTTTTGACATACACTTTGAGAAGCTCCTACTTTTTGAACCCAGATTCTTGCATTTGTGCAAAAGCCCTTTTCCAACTGAGCAATCTCTTTACTTCCCTTCAAATTTCCACAACATGGCTAGTACCAATAGTAGAACTAATTCTTTTGGTTACAATTACACTAAGCCAAATATCAACTCTGTTCAACTACGACAACAACAGCAACAACACTGCCCTGCTTATTCAAGAAGCATCCCAAGAAATACAATGCCTCATCTTCCTCATGGCCAATTAGTCCAACAGTACAATCAAGTACACCAAGCAAATGGTGAACCTTCCATATTTCACAAAGATTCTACTCATGCTGTGACAGAAGCATCCCAAAAGGATTATAATCCAGCTACTTCACTTGCTTGCAATGAAGGAAGAGCGTATAATCCACTCTCTGAATTTCCAAGAGGAAAGATTCGAAAGAACAGAATTGGTCCATTGACAGGTAAAGAGGAAGCCATGACTGTTATAGCTGCTCCTGGTAACTATTATTCCAATAACTATGGGCAAGCGGAAGCAACTGGTTGGGAAAATGGTAATGATGACACTCAGCAATCTCTTTACGTCCCTTCAAATTTCCACAACATGGCCAATACCAGTAGTCGTCCTTTCGGTTACAATTATACTAACCCAAATATCAACTCTGTTCACCAACAACAACAACAATACTATCCAACAACACTGCCTCATTTTTCTGACCGATCATACCTAGCTCAACAGCACAATCAAGTATACCAAACAACTGGGGAACCTTCCATGCTTTACAAGGATTGCACTCCTGTTGTGACAGCAGCAGCATCCCAAAATGGACATTACAATCCAATTTCTTGTCTTACTAATGAAAACCAGTCTCAGGATGCTACAAATAGTAGCAACAATAGAGTTGCTCCATTAGCAGGTAATGAGGAGGCCATGAAAGTTGTAGCTGTCCCTGGTTGTTCCTATAACAATGGCCAAGTGGAAACTACTGGTTGTGAGAGTATTAGTGATGCTAACTTTGACCCTATGAGCTTGATTATTTATCCAGAGGAGAATATGGCTGCTGGGGATGGCTTGGAGAATTCAGGTACTTTTGCTTGTTGAAGTAACTCTTACGGTGAAGGAAGATAGAGACCATTTGAAAAGTTAGATTTTTATTTTTTTTTATTTGACTATTGTAAAAGACAACTGGTAGTGTAGCGTCTCTTTTTCTTGAATGCATAGGTATACAAGACGAGAACTAATTCATGATAAGTTTTTGAATCCCATGATGCTTTTGAATTCCTATACTTGTAAAGGAAGGGGAAACAAAACGAAATAGAAAAGAAAAAGCACTTTATAATCTTTATATCACACTATCAATTTTGTCTTGTACAGGACACGTAACTCTAATATAAAATGCAATTTAACTACCCACGGTGATTTTACTAAAGTCAATATTTGAGTCTCTTATTTTTATATATATATATATATATATATATATATATATATATATATATATTATATAATATATATATATAAAGGACACCAATAAAAAACAAATTTTTAACCGTTAATTAAAATTCATTACCCATATTTTTTACACAATAAAAATTAAAGAAAAAAAATATTAAATAATATATATTTATTTTTATCATTTTTTTCTTAATTATCTAAATTATACTAGCTATTAGATTATAATCATTAAAAAATATCTATTAAATAGGAACTTATATATATATATACACATCATATATGATGTTTTGTTCTCGTAGGTTTTTAAGAATGTACGCATTTGTTGTAGTAGGATTGTAAGAATGTACGCATTCATGTTACCATAATTTTGTTAAATACAACCCAAATTCCACCGCACGCTAGATCCAAAACACTTCAAAGCTGCAAAGAGAATTCTCCGTTACCTAAAAGGTACGATCAATCTTGGCTTGTTCTATTCAGTTTCTAATGATTACAAACTCGTTGGTTACAGTGATAGTGATTGGGCCGGAGATACTGATGATCGAAAAAGCACAACTGGTTTTGTGTTTTTCATAGGAGAAACTGTCTTCACCTGGGTATCTAAGAAACAACTGATTGTTACCCTTTCAACTTGCGAAGCTGAGTATGTAGCTGCTACGTCATGTGTTAGTCATGCAATCTGGCTAAGAAGGTTGTTGAAAGAGATAAACATGCCTCAAAAGGAGCCAATGGAGATTTGTATTGACCATAAGTCAGCAATAGCTTTGGCTAAAAATCCAGTGTTTCGTGACCGAAGTAAGTATATCGATACTCGCTATCATTACATAAGAGAAGGTGTTGCAAACAAAGAAGTGCAATTGGAGTATGTGAGATCACATGATCAGATTGCTGATATTTTCACCAAGCCACTCAAGTTTGAAGACTTTACAAGATTAAGAAATTTACTTGGTATTTTAAAACAAGTTTAAGGGGAGGTGTTGAAAATAAACTTGTTTAAGCCCATAAAAAATATTTAAGCCCATCAACATGAGGCCCAATAAGTTGGAGTTAGTCCAAGTACAAAACTCACAAAAGAAAAAGCCCAAGTCCAAATTAAAAAAGTCTTCCACCTAGAATCTTTTAGTATTAGATAGATATTAGCTTTTTACATGTGAATTATTTGATTATTATTAGAAGTGTGTAGAAGAAAATATGTGTGGTTTAAGAATTTTTGTAATTATTTATTTGTGTGATTCTCATTGTTTCTCATGTAGTATAAATACCCCTCCCCATTTGAGTTCTAAGTATCAAGTAAGAAGCAAAGCTTCTAAGAGTGAAGAGAAGAGAGAAAGAAGCATAGCTTTTAGTGAGTGAGTGAGTGAGCTTGAAAAGTGAAGTTGAGAATTTTCTCTTGTAAAAGTATTTGAGTGAATAATAAAGTTTGTTTTACTTTCCAACAATCAGAACTAGTTTACACGAAATATAGAACTTTTTTTTCTGATAGATTCTTTGTTGGGTAAATTTATAGACAGATTGTTAAGTTTAGTAATTTAAAATTAAATTATCCATAATATTTAAACCATCTTTAATAAAGATAGATAGTTAAGAATTTAAATTTAAGATTGCTAAAACTTAGGAATTTACATTTAAAAAATTTTTAGATTCCCAAATTTTCAAATAAATTTTAATTTCAGTTTTCTAGAAGTCTTAGAATTTATAAAAAATAGCTCATCCACCTCTAATTCATATTAGTTATCATCTACTTAGCAGTGTGCCTTCTTTGAATCTTTTACTATAGCTCCCATATTTGTTTGATATCATTTGAAGCTTGTATCTTCTTTCTTTTCTAGTGCTAATATAATCTTGTGAATATTTTCAGATTCATATTATATATATATATATATATATTTTTTGCATGATTTGTTTGGGTTTATCAATTTTGTTGACATTTTTTTTTATTTGTTAGGTTTATTATTGATTTAACCAAAAGTTTCATCTGATACAACTCCTTTCTAAAGAAAAAGAAAATAATTTCAGGAAGCATGAAATCGAAAGGAGGAGGAAAAAGAAAACACAAAAATCTATGATTTAATCTATAAGTTAATCTAATTTCTTTTATTTCCTTTTACTTCGATTGGAAACTTCTATATTATTTTTTAAGAACAAAATATTTTTTGTTTATTTTCCAGGAATCCGATGGATATGCAAATGAGATGGGTGCAGTAGATTATCTAAGACTTCAAGTTCTCAAATTCATCATTTTTGAAGATGATCTGCTTTTTTTTTTTTTGCAGCCTTTAATTGTATACAATTGTTGTAATTTTGAATTCCTGTAAACTGAATTATTTTATTAATAAACTGTTACTTATTTTTATTTTATTTTATATTTTTTTAATCATTGATATTACATTAGAATTATTTCTCTAACAATAACAAAATTAAAACTATGAAATTCAATTTAATAAATTTACATGCAATAAATATATACATGTGTATAATGAAAAGCAATTAAACGTTGGTAACAATTTTTTAGCTAACACCTAAAGAAAATAAAAATAAATTCTTGTTATATAATCTTTTGATCCGACAAAAAAAAATAGCTATATAACTTTTTATAAGTAACAGTTAATTTTCTTGTAGTGACTAGATTAATAACACTTTTTCAAATGTTATTAGTATGTTAAGTAATATTTTTAAAATACCACTAAAAAATTTGTTTTTAACTTTTAAAAATAATGTATTTATTATTCTTAATACAATTTAGAATATTTTATAAATGTCACTAAAAAAGATATTTAGTGGCATTTTAAATGTCACTAAAAATTTTAGCCGCAAAAATATCTTTTACATTTGTTAGAAATGCTACTAACTTCGTAAATATCACTAAAGAATTGCACTAATTTTATAAATATGGCTAAAATTATGTAACACTGACTTTTTCAAATGCCGCATATCAAGATTTTTGTTGCCATGAATGCACAACATTATATATATGTATCAAAACATGAGTTAGATAAATAATTGTTTTAATATAAATAAATAATAAAATCAGCTATCAGGTGGATAGGTTAGGTGGTGACAACTTGGTGAGGAACTTTGCCTAAAAGGTCAGGTGAAAATAATATAATAAGTAATCAATATAAAGATAACATAAGGCAAATATGTACTTTCAGGCGAAGCTCCAATAAAACAATATTATAATAATATAATAAGTGAAGTAATCAATATAAAGATAACATACGGCAAATACGTATTTTCAGGCGAAGCTCGAATAAAACAATATTACAATAATATAATAAGTGAAGTAATCAATATAAAGATAACATACGGCAAATATGTATTTTCAGGCGAAGCTCGAATAAAACTGTAAAATCTTGTTTTTTAAGAGGGCAAAAGGGTCTTTTGACCAAATTTAAAAAAAAAATCAGATCTCTTTTTCTTCTCTCTTTCTCTGTCGTCCGATCTCACTCCCTCACTGTTTCTCTCTCTCTCTCTCTCTCTCGTTCTCTCTCCCTCCGTCGATCCTCTCTCTCTTCCGTCGTTCTCTCTTTTCGAAGTCCCGCTGCCATACCCAGACGAGCGCTCTGCCCAGCAGGAGCTCCGAGATGTCAGACCGCCGCGTTACCGCAGGAAGGAGTGAAGCTCCGCCATGGTTCCGTCGCTCGCCAGCACGAATTCCGGCAACGAAAATCCGCAAAACTGGCGGTGATCAAATCCTCTCGTCGTGGGCTTTCTCCAGGTATATATATCACGATCCCATTTTGTCCGGATTAAAAGTTGTTATTTTTGCGTAATTTTGAGCTCGGGTTCGACTTTTGATCTGATTGTTAGATTTCATTTTTGTTGTCATTTTTGGAATGTACTCGAAAAATGGTAAAATTTGATATGTATATATATATATATATATATTGACTATATTTGGTGATCGGTACAAAAAACCATATCTAACGGCTTAGATTTTGTCTCGTTTTGCATGACACCAGTCCGGTATCGGCTCGGACCCGAACTGGTCGAATCATATGTATAATCTAGCTATTTTGGGTGCTAGGAGTTCGGTAAAGAGATTTGTTTATTGATTCGAAGATCCGTTGAGGAGTTGATTTTTCACAAGTGAGCGATCCAGGGCCTGGAATTGGTTCCCAATCTTCTGAGCAATCATTCAACAGCACCTTGAGGACCCATTGGCGTGATATCACTATTCTAGTGAGGTAGGGGTTCAATTACTAAGTTTTATACTTATTTTGATTTAAAATGTGCATTATGACCTATTTCTTGAAAATGTTGACTTTCATGAAATTCAATGGTTTGATTAGATATTTGATAAATTTGTGAACTATTGAGATATATTAGATTATTCTGGGATTAGATTGTATGGTTTTTATGCAGGTTTAAAATTTTGATTTTGGGAAAATACAGCCGTTATGCTGCTCGATTTTCTGTAAATCCCAGAATAATACCAAATGAGTATTAAAGTATGATTTCTTAAAATATTTGATACATGGTTATTACACACTCTATGACATGTTGTATTTACCATATGATCACGTACTTGAGTTCCATTTTAGTATCATGGTATTTAGATCGCTGACGAATTGCTGCAGCGCTAGTAAGAGACCTAGGCCCTTGCGCAGGATTTGCTGACACACCTCTGAGTAGTGTCAGGATACTGGGTACCTCTGTTACAGAGGTATTACAGGTCCATGATGGGAGGATAAGAGCTCATGTATATGCTTGTACTTGGTTAATTTATGATATGTACAATGATGAACATGATTTCTTATGATTTTTTATTTCCTTGCAAACTTATTTTATAAATGGATTTTGAAAAGGTGCTAATCATGTAGGTTTAAAAAGTTACATTCATACCAAAAAGGGTAATTGAAATTCCTACTGAGCATGTGAATGTTCATCCCCTTTCTTTCCCTTCTCAGGTGATTTACAGTGCGATTTGGGTAACTCCAGGACGGATTAATCCAAGAAGAAGTTTACCCTAGTTTGTAGTTGGTAATTACTTAGACACTCACCTTGGACTTGTATTAATATTTAAGGCTCATACTTTGGATTTAGTCTATATTATCTATAATGCCCACTGGTGATGACGATGTGATGCATATTTATGTTTTATTACTATTATTAACAGTTTATGTCTAGTGGTGATCACAAACTGTGGGAATTTAAAATTTGAACTATTTTTGTAAACTATTTGTAGTCTTTTTATTATTTTCTAAAATAAATTATGAATTTCTACTTGTGAAATTCCTTTTCTACCACTGGCCCAGTGTTTGGGTAGTGAGAAAAACAATATTATATTGCACCTAATGCATAAAACAACCACAGTTAGCAAAATAGGAGATGAGATTTAAACAGCCAATAATACCGACCGTAATAATTCGGACTTTTCATAAAAAGAAAATACCTTCAAAAGTTTGGAATAAAAATATGTGTACGCTGAAAATTCATAAATTTATTTATGTGTATAATAGGTATATATAAATATACTAATAAAAAGTGTAATTTCCTATATAAATATGAGATTTTTCGCCTGCTTTAATGTGATTGGTCAAAAAGATATATAAATATTACGTATTAATAATTTATTTACGTGCTTAGTTATTCAAAACAAAATCAATATTACGTAAACAATAATATCAAAAAATCTACTGGAACAAAATATAATTGGAACAAAATATAATTGAATATGAATGAAAAATAAAATTTTAAATAAATAAATAAAATTAGTGAGGAGTATTTTATACAGATGAAAGATACATATGTGTATAATACATTTACATTGAAAAGTACGAGTATTTTTAAATATGTTTGACAAAAATACGATTCGGCTGTATAATTAGAAAAATACGTACGCCCATGTAAAATATGAGTATTATATGTAAAATTGCAAAACATGAAAAGAACAGTTGAATATGATCCGATGATAAATACAGCTGTGATAATGGTAATAATTCAGGTGATAATTGTATATCTTCATAAACTTATTATTATCCACTTCCAAGTGAATGCTATATTATTTCCATGGATGTCCTTGTCCTTTATCTACTTGATGATATTGTCGTCTCTTCAGTTAACCTTGCAAATTATTATAGGATACGTTGTCGTTTAAATGTTAATGTTGTTTTTCAAGTTAATGTCGGCAGTATTGTTAGGTCGTTCCCCTATTGTATTTTATATTGATTTAATTCCAAAATTAAGAGAGAATATGGGTTCTAGTGTAACTAGAATGCAGTAAGCCGTGTTATTGAGTAAACCTAATGTGTACATTTTACAAATATAAAATATATACATAATAGAATAAAAGGACGGCTTATGATTAACTGTACTGGGTGTCTGACCTTCGTTAGGAAGCCTAATACAATTAGAATTGTGTGCCGTGCAATACTAGGAAACCTAATGTATGTGCTTAGATGTTGAACTGCTGCACTAAGGGGTTTATAGGCTATGTTTCGTAGGAAAAGGAAAAAAGGGAGAAAGGAAAAAATTTGAGGGAAAAATAGAGAAAAACTAAAATGTTAGGTTATTTGGTAGGAGGAAAAAAGGAAAAGGAACGGAAAAACGGAAAGAAAAGGGAAGGAAAGAAAATAATAGGCCTTACATAAATATTTTTCCCCCAAAAAATAGAGAGAAAAAGATAAGGAAAAGTTTTTTTTTATTAATATGTGAAAGTGAATTTATTAAAATAATCTTATATATTAATTTTAAAATTTTAATAAAAAGGACAAAACAGTTATTTTAAAATATATTAGTTTTTTTTCCTTCCTACAAACCAAATAATAATAGAGAAATAACACTTTCTTTTCCATGTATTTTCTTTCTCTCATAATTTTTCCATCCCTCCTACTTTCATTCCTCTCACCAAACAGCGACCGAAAGAAAAGTTAAGCTCAGTTTGGAGCTTGAATTTTTGAAGGGAAAGAAAAAAAAAATTCTAAGTAATTTCATTTTCTCTTGTTTGTATTGTAACAAAAAAAACGACAGAAGTTTTTTTCAATAAAAGAAAGTATTTAATTTGATGTTATTTTTTAATAAATAGAATATTAACAATACATTAATTAGTAAAACCAAAAGTGTCAAAATAAAGTTCTATAAATTTTTAGAAAAAATATTTTCTTCTTTCTTTTCCCATGAATTTTTCTATGCAATTTTTTTTCCTTCAAAATTTGAATTCCAAATGAATCGTTAGTGTGCATCGTGTGAGGAAAAATAAAGAGGAGAGCTTTAACGCCAAATGTTTGCTAACAGTTAGAGATGTACTGCACTCTTAGACAAATTTAGTTATTGTATCTTGCGGGGAGGAATATTGTAAAACCTATATATTTCACACATAGGTATTGTATCAGACGGGTCACGAAATCTTTACTTATAAAAGTGTTAGTGATGCCTCAATCGAGTTGATAATTATTTTTTACTTGTGTAGATTTATGATCAAACTATTGCGGCTTTCATAAATATATATATATATATAGGACATAATCTAATAGATTTTTTTTTACCTATTTATAGATGGTAATTTTTTTTGGCTGGCTATCATAAATTAAGTGATCGGAGAAAAAAGTAACAATAAACATTGGTTTTTCAAAGGAAAGTAAAGGAAATCCCTTGGTTTTTCAAAATTTAAAGAGATAAGTTTCAAGGATAATTTATCTTAAATTAGAATTTGAAATCAGAACTTAAAATGGCTGCCAAAATCTATTGATTTTTCAAGATTTAAAAAGAGATAATTTTAAGATATCTATCTGAAATTAGAATTTGAATCCCAAATCTAAAATCCAAAAATTTTAAGATTTATCCTTTTAACTATTTTGTTGTTTTTTTGTATGTGGTTGGTCATTAATCCGTTGTTGTCGTTTTCATACGATGATGACGTCGTATTGATTTTACGGTCGTCATTTTTGCCGTTTGCCAGTGCTTGCTGTTTTCGCTTTTCCATATTAGTTTTACGTTATACAGTGTTCCTTGCTATTGGTGGTCGATTTATACATACATACTGTAATTGTGGTTATTACTGTTTATGTGGTTTACATCTTGTGTAGTTTTCATTGACGTTATATTGTGCTCCTTGCTTGTAGAAAAAGACGGTTTCTCTCAATACTCCAATGAACAGTACAGTTCGAAATATATACAGGGGAAGAATAAATATAGCTGTACAAATGGTGCCAGCTAAGTTACAACTAACCGTGTAGCTAATTCTAATTATATACAACTAACTAAACTAAGTATGTACAAAATCTAATACTCCCTCTCAAGATGGACTGTGAATGTCCGGAACAGCCATCTTGGAAAGAAGTGAGAAAAATAAAGATGGTGGCAAGGCTTTGGTGTTGAGAACAAATGGGCAGAAGTTTGGTGAAGTCTTTGAGAAATTTTATCACGCACAAAATGACAATCGAGCTCGATGTGTTTGGTGCACTCATGAAATGTTGGATTGGTGGCAATATGGAGAATAGCTTGATTGTCACAAAAAAGAAGAACTGAAGTTGAAAGATCAATATGGAAATCTTGAAGCAAATGACATAACCAAACAATTTCACTGGCAGTAGATGAGAGAGCACGATACTCAACCTCAGTAAAAGAACGGGAAACAATGGATTGTTTCTTAGCTTTCCAAGAAACCAGAAAATCACCAAGAAAAACACAGAAGCCAGAAACAGACTTGCGAGTAACAGGGCAGGATCCCCAGTCAGCATCAGAGAAGGCCTTGAGATGAAGTGAGGAAGAAGCAGGAAAAAAAAAATACCTTGACCTAGATGAGATTTAAGATAAGGAAGAAGGTGATGATGAGCTGCTTTCAGGTTAGGCAACCGAGGACAAGCTAGAAATTGGCTGAGTAATGGACAACAAAAGTGATGTATGGACGAGAAATCATCAAATATAATAGGCAACCAATGAGACGTCTATAAGAAGAAGGATCAGGGAGCAAATCACAGTCAGAAGCCCTTAGACTAAGCTTGGGATCCATAGGAACAACAGTGGTTTTTCCCGATTAAGGTTTTCCACTTAAATCTGTGTATTCTTGTTTTTCATCATTTTGTCGATTATCGTTCGGTAATTCTTAACAAACTAGTATCAGAGCTTTAATCCGGGTCTGATTACGATAATGGCAACCATGAAGTATGATATTTCGCTTTTGGATTGCAACACCAGATTTTCATTATGGCAGGTTAAGATGTGGGCTGTCCTCGTGCAGTTGGATTTGGATGATGCACTATTAGGGATTAATGCGATGCCTTCATCGTTATCAATGGAGGAAAAGCAGCAAAGGATCGAAAAGCCCTATCTCAAATTCAACTATATCTGTCGAATTAGATATTACAAGACGTTCTGAATGAGAAAACCATCGCGACTTTGTGGTTGAAATTAGAGTATCTGTGCATGACGAAAAGTCTAACCAACAAGTTGCATCAGAAGTGGCGACTGTATTCTCATCGTATGGCAGAAGGTACGTCTCTATAAGAGAACATAAACGTCTTTAAAGAAATTGTTTCTGATCTGGAAGCTTTAGAGGTTAAATATGAGTCTGAGGATTTAGCGCTGATTTTACTGTGTTCGTTGCCCCCTTCATATACGCTTTTTAGAGATACTATTTTCTATAGTCGTGAATCCCTTACTCTGAGCGTGGCTTATGATTCTCTGCTCTCTAAGGAGAAGATGGATCAGATTGTTACAGGGACTGAGACTCAGGCAGAGGGTCTCTTTGCTAGAGGTAGAACGCAGGAGAGGAATTCTGGGAGTGATAATAAAGGTAGATCAAAATCTAGAAATAAAAGTAAAACTTACAATTATTGCAAGAAAAAGGGCCACATCAAATCTGAATGCTATAAGCTTTAGAACAAGAATAAGAAGACTGCTCCTAATCATAAGGGAAAACAAACTGAAAATACCAGTGAAGCCAGTGTTGCTGAAGATGATATCAGTGATGGAGATCTCTTAGTTGTTTCTGATGGCGACTCCAAACCATGTGATGACTGGATTCTCAATTTTGGTTGCACGTTTCATATGTGTCCTAATAGGGACTGGTTTTCGACATATGAAATGGTAGCCAAAGGTACTGTGTTGATGGAAAATAATGCGCCTTGTAAAGTTACTAGTATTAGAACAGTCAAAATTAAGATGTTTGATGGAGTTGTCAGGACTCTCAGTGGTGTGAGACATGTTCCAGATATATAGAGAAATCTGATCTCTTTGAGTATTCTTGATTCAAAAGGGTACAAGTACACTGGTGAAGGTGGAGTTCTGAAGGTTTCTAGAGGAGCTCTTATCGTGATGAAAGGTCAGAAAAGATCTGTCGAATTATATGTCTTGTTGGGTTCTACAGTTACCGGTGAAGCAGCTATCTCTACTCCTTTGTTGTCAGATGACGAAGTCACTAGACTTTGGCATATGCGTCTTGGGCATATGAGTGAGAATGGCATGGCTGAATTGAGCAAAAGAGGACTTCTTGATGTACAGATTACTAGTAAACTGAAGTTCTATGAGCATTACATTTTTGGGAAGTAGAAAAGAGTCAGATTTACAAAAGGTATCCACAACACAAAGGGAACATTTGATTATATACATTCTGATCTTTGGGGACCATCTCGGGTATCTTCTAAAGGAGGTGCTAGATATTTGCTGACGACTATCGATGATTTCTCTAGAAAGCTTTGGGTGTTTTTCTTGAAGCATAAGAATGATGTGTTACCTACATTTAAGGAGTAGAAGACTATGATCGAGAAGTAGATAGGGAAGCAAATTAAACGTCTCTGCACTGATAATGGCTTGGAGTTTTGTTCTGGTGAGTTTAATATTTTTTGCAAGTCAGAAGGAATCGTGAGGCACTTAATAGTTCGCCGTACTCCATAACAAAACGGTGTGGCAGAGCGTATGAATAGGACTTTGATGGAGAGATTACGTTGCATGCTCTCCAATGCTTGTTTACCTAAGTCTTTTTGGGCAGAAGCTGCCTCTACAGCCTGTTTTCTGATTAATCGATCTCCCTCAACTGCTATTGAGAAAAAGACTCCAGAAGAGGTATGGTCTAGTACTCCTGCTAATTATTTTGATTTAAAGATATACTCATGTTGATAATGGAAAGTTAGAACCAAGATCTATAAAGTGCATCTTTCTAGGCTATAAGGCTGGTATCAAAGGATATAAACTATGGTATCCAGAAACTCGAAAGATTATAATGAGTAGAGATGTTATTTTTTATCAAACTGCAATGCTTCGTGATTTGTCTCTTAGAGATTCTAGTAGTAAACATCAGTAGAAATCAAAAACTCAGGTGGAGCTTGAGATTGGGTTAGAATCTACACCAACATCTACATCTCAGTCAGTTTCCTCTATACCACTATCGCCACCACCAGCATCACCACAATATTCTATTACTAAAGACAGGCCTAAAAGAGACATTAGACCTCCACAAATGTATGCTAAGGCCGATCTAGTTGCCTATGCTTTCAATGTGGCTGAAGGTATAGATTCTAGTGAAGAACTTTGTACCTATGCAGAGACAGTTAGTTGTGATGACTCCGGGAAATGGATGATTGCCCTGCAAGAGAAGATGGAATCACTTCATAAGAATGACACATGGGACTTGGTGAAACCTACCTAAAGATAAGAAAGTTGTTCACTGCAAATAGGTCTAGAAAAGGAAAGAAGGAACACCAGGAATTGAAGAATCCCAATATAAGGCGAGACTAGTTGTAAAGGGCTACAGTCAGGTTCCAGGCGTAGACTTTACAGATGTATTTTCTCCAGTTGTAAAGCATAGTTCAATTCAAGCTTTACTTGGTATTATGGCTATGCATGATCTTGAACTTGAGCAATTAGATGTGAAGACAACATTCTTACATGGAGAACTTGAAGAAAACATCTAGATGGAACAGCCAGATGGTTTTGTAGACTCAGAAAAGGAGGACTATATGTGCTTATTGAAGAAGTCTCTGTATAGCCTGAAACAGTCACCCAGGCAGTGGTATAAGAAGTTTGATTCATTTATGACCACTCATGATTTCAAGAGAAGTAGCTATGACAATTGTGTCTACTTTAAGAAGAGTGCTGATGGATCTTTTATGTATCTACTCTTATACATCGATGGCATGTTGATAGCAGCCAAAGATAAAGAAGAGATTAGAAAGGTCAAATACCAGCTTAGTAAGGAGTTTGAGATGAAAGATTTAGGAGCAGCAAAAAAGATACTTGGAATGGAGATTCTGAGAAATAGAAAGGCAGGTAAATTGTACCTAAGTCAAAAAGTTTATATTGAGAAAGTTCTGTACAGATTTAATATACATAATACTAAACCTGTTAGTACTCCATTAGCAGCTTATTTCAGACTTTCATCTACTTTATCGCCACAATCATATGATGAGATCGATTATATGTCTCAAGTTCCATATTCTGGTGCAGTGGGATCTCTCATGTATGTTATGGTTTGTTCTCGTCCAGATTTGTCATATGCAGTCAGCATTGTTAGTAGATACATGGCGAATCCTAGTAAAAAACATTGGAAAGTAGTTCAATGGATTTTTAGATACTTACATAGCTCTACTGATGCTTGTTTACAATTTGGGAGAACTAGAAGTGGAGTCGTTGGATATGTTGATTCTGATTTTGCTGGAGATCTTGATAAGAGAAGATCTCTCATTGGGTATATTTTCACCATTGGTGATTGTGCTATCAGTTGGAAAGCTACCTTACAGACTACAATTGTATTGTCTACTACTGAAGCTGAATACATAGCTATTACTGAAGCGTGTAAGGAAGCTATTTGGTTGAAGAGACTATTTAGTGAACTCAGTGAAGACTTACAATTGACTACAATCTTTTGTAACAGTCAGAGTGCTATTTTTCTCACAAAAGATCAGATGTTTCATGAGAGGCCAAGCACATTGATGTGCGGTATCATTTTGTTCGTGATATTATTGCTTAAGGTGATATAATTGTGAGCAAAGTAAGTATTCATAATAATCCTACTGATATGATGACTAAGACACTTCCTAGAGACAAGTTTAAGCATTGCTTAGACTTGGTTGGTGTTACTTGCTGAGTTTTTCCTTCTTTGTGGAAGAGGTGGAGAATATGTTTTTTGTTGAAGATTATAGTTATTCTTTAATTGGAATTCGTCTCAAGGTGGAGATTGTTAGAGTTTGTGACCTGAATTCTATTTGTCTTGGCTTGAAAACTTCGTGGTGCGACATATGTGGCATTTTTGTCCGTACAATTTTTGTTCATATACATATGTATTTTAGAGTTTTAAGATTATATATATTTCGGCTTGGTCGTGTAAAACTCTACTTTCTGTACTTTATTTTTCGACATAGTGAAATTTCCTCATCTGCCAGTGATTTTTCCTAATTAGGGTTTTCCACTTAAATCCGTGTGTTCTTGTTTTTCATCCTTTTGTCGATTATTGTTTGGTAATTCTTAACAAGAAGCAAGATAACCAGTGACCTCAAGTAATTGAAGAGTGTAATGGCGTTGAGAGAGAACAATGCCTTTGTCATACTTGGCAAGTTCAAGGCGAAGAAAGTATTTTAAAGATTCCAATTCCTTGAGTTTAAATTGACTATGAAGAAAGAGCTTGAGAGAATCAACGACGTAGAAAGAGCTTGAGAGAATCAAGAACGTGAGAGATTGGACCAATGATGACAATGTCATCAACATAGACTAGGAGAGCAACAAAAGAGCAACCAGAGCCTTTAGTAAAATGGGAATAATCAGTTTTGGATTGGGAAAAACCAGCTAAAGCAAGTGCATGAGAGAATTTGGAGTAATATTGGTGGGAAGCCTATTTAAAGCCATAGGTGGATTTATGTAACTTGCAAACGAGAGGCCGACCAGTAGAAGAAAGCTCCCCAGCGTTTGCTACCAAAACCAAGAGACAAATCCATGTATACTTCTTCGAACAAATCCCCATTAAAAAAGGCATTGTTCATATCAAGTAGAACAAGATGCCAACGTTGACTAGCAGCAAGAGTAAGAGCTAAGAGAACTTTAACAGTAACTAATTTGGCAACAAAGGAGAAAGTTTCAAGAAAGTCAAAACCCTCTTGTTGAGTATAACTCTTAGCAACTAATCTGGCCTTATGTCGATCAATAGTACCATCGGACTTATATTTGATCCTGTATATCCATTTACAGCTAATGGAGTGTTTACCAGGAGGTAAAGGGACAATAGATTTTGTCTTGTTGACCTCCATAACCTCTAATTCGGCCTGCATAGCAGCTCTCCATTGAGGAGAGGAAACAGCTTGATGATAAAATTGAGGTTCAGAATGAGTAGAAACATTCATAACAAAATGTCTGTATGATGAAAAGAGGGAATGATATGAGAGGTATTGATCCAAAGAATAAGGAGTAGGCCAAGCAGGAGAAGATCTTTGAGATAACGTATTAAAGTGAAAATTACGAAGATAAGGAGGCCGAAAAATTCAAGAGGACCTGCGAGGAAGAGGTGCAGTAGGTTCATGTGAAGCACTATCAATAGAAGGAATGGAGTAGATGGGAGAGAAGCCGAAGAACTAGAAGGAGTAGGAGCAGAGGGAGAAACAACAGGATGCTCAAGACCCAGATTGGGCAAAATAAGATCAGGAAAAGAATCAACCAACCGGTCCTGTGGAACCACAATATGAAAAGGAAAAAAATCTTCATTAAAAATAACATCCCGAGGGACAAATATCTGTTTGGTATGAATGTCATAAAGCCTATAACATTTTACCCTTGATGGATAACCAAGAAATACAAAAACCCAAGCCCGGGATTGACATTTAGTACGATGAGTTGAAAGTGTCGAAGCAAAAGCTAAGCAACCAAAAACCCAGCATGAAGCATAATCACTAGGAGACTGATGGAGCAAATCATAAGGATTAGTATTGCGTAGCAAAGGAGAGGGTGTCGATCGATCAAAAAAGCAGTGGTAAGAACACATTCAGTCCAAAATTGTATAGGAACTCTCAAGTGAAAATAAAGCCGACGAGTAACATTAAACAGATGTTGATGTTTACATTCGACCAAAGAATTTTGTTCTGGTCTATCTACACAAGAGAACTGATGTAAAACCCCGTGATCATTAAAAAAATCAGCAAAGGTAATCTCCTTCGTATTATCATATCTGAAAACCTTAATCTTGGCATGAAACTGAGTAAACCATATTGAAGAACTTGGGGAAAGTAAAAGCAACATTAGATTTCTATTGAGAAATTAAGTTAAATATACATCATAAGAGGCATATTTTGGCACATATGGTTCCCCCAATAAAACTCTGAAAACTATGCATATACCCACCTGAAATGTCACTTCTGCCCTTATTAATTAGTTTACAATGTATATATCGCTCTTCTCCTCTTTCACCTAGCTGTAACTCCTTATTCCTACCTCTACATCCTCACAATCTTTCCTGTAATCTCATGCTTGAAGTTATCACACTGTCTAAGGAGCTGAAATTCTAAGAACAGAAAAGAAGAAAATGATAAAAGTTGAAAAAATAAAAAAAAAGACTCGACGGTAAGATGGAGGACGGAAATCCGCAAAATGGGTATGTAATTTATATGTTCAAATATTATGGGTACTATTTGAAATAGTTTTTAACTGAGTTTCGATATATTATGAGCACAATTTATACATTAAAAGTTGTTACCTGGGTTTAGGATTATCTGCAAAAGTCTGGATTTCTCAAAACATAAGACTGCCTCACGATAAGTATCGAATTTTCGATGTAATTTCGACCATGTTTCGATGAAGTCTGAGATGTAAGAATTTCGTCAACTATATTTCGATTAAAATTCAATGGTAGTTGAATTTTCGACCTATTTTCGATGACTATTTTGATTTTTTTTCGATCAATTTCGATGTATTTCGATTATAATTTTAACCAAATTTCAATGAAGTCTGAAATGTAAGAATTTCGTCGACTATATTTCAACTATAATTCGATGGTAGTCGAATTTTTGACCTATTTTTTATGACTATTTTCGATTTTTTTTTTCGATGACTATTTCGATTATTTTTTCAATCAATTTCGATGTTTTGACCAAATTTTGATGAAATCTAAGATGTAAGAATTTTGTCGACTATATTTCGACTATAATTCGATGGTAGTTGAATTTTTGACCTATTTTTGATGACTATTTCGATTATTTTTTTCGATCAATTTCGACCAATTTTCGATGGCTACAAAATATAGATTCTTCCTTTTACATTTTATGATTTTTTCTGTTGAATCTAATTTCTTTTTTTTGTTTCATCTGCAGAGTCACGTTTTCAACATTATAGTTTTGTATAACGGTGAATGGATGTTTTCGTCAAAGAAAATATTATGGTTTTATATTGCTAGAGAAAGTAAGGCCATGGGTATATGGATAGGTATAACTTTTGTGACCCTTGTAGATAAGCTGTATGAGGTGATTGGAGTTGATAAAAATCGTTTTGATTTAGAACTTAAGATTGTTAATAAATGTAATGGTGGAGATGAAATCTCTATTCCTCCAACGAAGATTACTACTGATAGTAACCTAGAAATTCGGCTTGAGGAGATGTCTTACTCTATTCAGAACCATACTCCTTTATGTGTGTCTATTTTAC
>JXTB01000280.1:2719-113017 GCA_002914805.1 Parasponia andersonii | reverse complement strand
GCTTTAATAACACGAGTAGAGATGCACGGAAGTATCCAATCACAACTTTGGCAGAGTTTCTGAGGTATACACTACAAACTTGGTTCTTTGAAAGATGAACATTAGCAATGGAATCCAAAAAACCATTACCGAAAAAGATTGAGAAGAAATTGGAGGACCGTATTGAGACTACGAAGACTTTGATTGTTCAGCCTCTCAGCCACTATGAGTTTTATGTCATGGACGATGACAGAGACGGTCAAGTTAACTTACAGACAAAGACTTGTAGTTGTAGGAGGTTTGATTTGACAAGTCTGCTATGTACGCATGTATTGGCGACTACTCTAAGTCGACGCATCAATCCATACTCCTTGTGTTCCTGATATTATACAATTGATGCATGGCTGTACTCATATGCAAAGACTATATATCTAGTGGGAAATGAAGAAGAATGGGATGTACCTGATGATATTAGCCGACGTATGGTGGAACCACCTCCTTATAAACCAAAGGCTGGCCAGCCGAAAACAAAACGTACAAAGTCAAAAGGGGAGAAGATCATAATGCAACGTCATTATAGCCGTTGCAGTGGAAAGGGCCACAATCGGGCAACTTGTAGGTACATGATACCAATAGCTTCAAATAAATAATTTTGTATAGAAAATCAAACAACAAATGACGTATCTTGAGAATTTTGTACTATTAATTTTATTATTTTAATTTTAGGATTTTAAGTATAATATTGTAATGAATAATTTTAATTTTTTAGTTGGAATAAATTTGGAATATTATTTACTTAATTATTATGATATAATATTTAGAAAAAATTGCAATAGTCGAAAATCCTCGAAAATGCATCCAAATTTCGAATCGAAATGCAGTAGTCGAAAAATCATCGAAAATGAATCAAAATGCATCTAAATGTCATCAAAAACAGTGACGAACATCATCGAATTTCGACTCTAGTTAACAAGCTGAATTATATCTCATTCGTTTTGACTTCAAATTTTAACCTGAATATGCACAGTAACATAATACATGCACAATACATAAGCTACTCTATCCCAAATAAAATTATTTACAAAAATTAGCAAAACTAACAACTATACAAAAATTTATTATACACCTATGGCTCTATATTCTGGTAGAATAAATCTACACATAATTTATGTCTTGAATGTTGCATAACATCATCAACAACGTTGGACAGTGGAATGTCAGCTAACAGACATTCCAAGTGCTTTACAACAAAAATATCGCAATCTCCACTGCAAAGGTAAATAATTCTGGTTAGTGTCAAAATAACCAATTGAAGAAATGTTTGTTAATATCCTTATATTGTACTGAATTACCTCTTCATTGTTTGTGGCACTACATTGGGAGGTAATCTTCTAACATCAAAATCACGAGGTTTCGTCGTTGTAGTTAAATCAAGATCATCGCGATCAGCGACTCCTTCTATATTCAGTAGAAAGTATGGCAACATCTTCATCATTGGACACATGGCTTCCTTGATACGTGCATCATCATATAATGCTTGGTCAGAGTCATATACCGTGAGCATATGCGCAAGAAGATCTATCTGCACAAGAACCCAATGATTTGAACCGATGTTCAAGGGATAGTAAACTTCGTCAACCCCCTCCCAGCCACGTTGAAAATTATCTGCATCTCCTTTAGCATAGTCAGTAAGCTGGTCATCCCACAAAAACTTCGCTTTATTGGAGCTTTTTCGGAATGCATCCCACCGACCATTCATGCATGCAATATAGACTGTGTCTACAAGGGCGACCTTCTTTCTATAAGTCTTTGGGAAAAGCCAAAGGCGTTCTCGTATCAACCGAAAAGTCGCGTCAATATGCTGCAAATGGAGAGAATATAATAACTTTTAAGTGAATATAAAAAAGGATTTCAAAATGAAGAAACAAAAATTTAATTATAAATCCAATTACCTCATCTGAAAGCTACTTCCAAGGAGTCTGCAGGTGGAAGAAGAATCCAGTAGTAGTAGCACCAGTGGGAAGCTGGATTGGTTTCCGATTATCAATAAGTCCTGCAAGCCATCTCCTAAATGTATCAAGCTGTTTATTTTCAATTTTCTGGAATAGGTTTTGTTTGCATGGATCATTAACCTTGAACTTCTTGTTTGACGGATTGGTGTAGTCAATGAGTCTCTTAGATCATTGGCCGACCCGTTTCTTCCTCCCAAACTTAACTGTAGCCACCTCAGCTAGTTGTAACTCTTTTACTCCCGAGGTTTGCTGCTCTTCAGGAGTGTGCTCTTTAGTGGGAGTCCATATGATAACATCTTCACCTGGCTGATACCCTTCAGGAAGGACATCCGACTGGATGGCCTCAAATTCAGAACCAGTTGGCTGCCAATGTGCTTTGATTTCCTCCATCATATTTAACAACCTATCAAGTTTATCATTGACAATCACCTGGTTCGCCTTCAGTTCAGTCTGGTTTTCCTTTTACTCAGCGATGTCAGTTTTCAACTCAAGATAAAACTTATATGAACGAGGCACGTCATCTAATAGTTCCTCCTCTGCTTTGTTTGTGGGAGCGTCAAAAATGCCCGCCTCCTCTGCAGCTCGCTTTGCTTCAGCCGCCTCCTTCTTGTTCTCCTCCTCATCCTCAACATCAATTCCCTCTTCCTCAACTCCAGTAGTACCGAGGCTATGGTGTGGATCGTGATATATATGTTCATAGAATTCTTTCTCAGCCTCCAGTAGATTGAATAACGCCTTTGTGACAAGCTATAAGATAGTTCAAAATAAAGTTCAATCAACTTATAAATTTATAAAATTAATTATATAGAATAAAATCAATTTTCTGGACTTACTTTTTTAATCTTGAATATATCAATACAATCCATCACTGATGGTGTTTTATTGCTTGTCCATGATAGCATCCTTGGGAATTTGATGTCAAGGTTCTCAGAAAATGTACCAGTAAGCTTGGGGATAGCCTCATAAGCCCAATACTATAAAGCAATGATAAACCCATAGACTGTGTATTTAGCTTCCTTCGCCTTCTTATTGTTTTTCATCTTCTGAAGGTAGTTTACCCTCTGATGCATCATGTCCTTAATCAAACTAGGAAACGTTCTCTCGTAAGATCGCCTTCCCCATGGATAATTAAAGAAATCCTCCTCATTCTCCACAAAAGAGAGCATATCCATCAGAATCTTGGTGCTTGACTCCTATGCCATCAAGAGCCCATCTACCAAGTAGCATAACCCCAACTTCCATACATCCTCCTTCTCCTCACAATTTAGAAATACAGCTTCTAATTCACCGGATCTCACATTAGCTTCATTATTCAGGTATGTCTCCTTGAGCCTCATGCTACTAGACATAGATTTGTACTTCACAACGTCTGGATCTCTGCCAAAGATTAACGCTGTTATCAATGCAAACTCACCAAGCCCGAATCTCAAGTTGCTATCCACAATGAAAAACTACAACTCCGCCGGGTTTTTGGATTTCACCTTTTTCAACAGTAGTTAGTGTATAAGTACTCCTGATGCTTACATTGGAGGAGCAAGAAAAAACTGCTTAAACGGACACTGCTTTGCCCTCTCTAACAAATCATACTTCTCAAATATCTCCTTAATCTTCGACATCACCATTGTTCCTTTTATAGTGACCCTTCCAGAAAAGTGTTCTCCAAAAGATACAAGGAGCTTTGAATTTTGGTTCAGCATAAGAGGAACAAAGCAATTTAGACAAAATTTTTACAAATTTAAGATATATCAAAAGCATCTAAATTACGTCGAAATATAGTTGAAACGCATCAAAATAGGTCGAAAAGTGATTGAAATTTCGATCATTTTGATTTCGACGATATTTCGATTGTTTTCGAAAAATCCTACAGAAACTATCTCAAATGAGAACAAATAGCTAGGAGGTCGAAATTGTCCATCGAAAATCATCGAAAAACAGAACACGTCAAAATGGAATCGAAAATTAATCGAAAACAATCGAAAAAAGATTAACTACTAGCTACTAGAAAAGGTCATTGAACTGTCATCAAAAAACCGTCGAACTAACATCAAAAATTTAGAGCAGTCTTATTTTCTATTTTAAAATATCATCAAAAATGTATTGAAATTTTAGCACTATTCATCGAAACCTCATCGAAATAAAATCGAAACACAGTCAAAATAATATCGAAAGTTTATTTTATCTATTTTAAAATATCATCGAAAAGGTATCGAAATTTCAACTTTGTAAATTAAAACACTATCGAAATACCATCGAAAATACGTCGAATTTCACGTGATTTTCCAGTACTATTTTCAGCCATACTCATCGAAATATGATCGAAATTTTAACGAAATTAATCGAAAATGTATCGAAAAAATGTCGAAATGAAGTCAAAAATTACGTCACACAAAAATTTCATCCAAAAATTTCTAAATCGTCTTCTACTACAAATGCCCTAAATTCAAAAAAATAAAACCATCAAATCATATTTTGCTCATCTTCTTTTGGGGACTCATTTTTCTCAACGTAATCCTCAACCGTGAGAGAGATTTACGATAGACGGCACGACCAGTTTTCGTCTTCCTCAGTTTACGGCACGACGGGTTCTTGGCTCTTCAGAGAAGGAAACGAAAGAGAGAGTTGGAGAGAAAGAAAAATGAGTTTCGGAGGGAAGTATGACAGACACTCTTTTGAAAGTGAGGCATATTTTCTTTTAGGTATTAGTAAGGGTATTTTCATCCGCAAACATATTTTTCAAATGTTTTTTAACTTGTGCATATGGGCCAAAATAGAGGTATTAGGGAGCATATTTAACCTAATTTCTCTTTCTATTTGAGTAAGAAAATCCAAGTGAATCTACTATAATTATCCACCAAGGTCGAAAAATAACGAAAACCAGAATGAGAAGAAATATGATACGGACCCTAAATGTCACAATGAAACAAATTAAAAGGGCCAGCGGCCATGTTATTATGTGAATCAAAATGTAATCTTCTCTATTTTGCCAGAGGACAAACATAACAAGGTCTCGCTTTATAAGCTCTGGCTACATCACAATGCAGTCTGTCTTTAAGCACATCGAGACATTTAAAAGACAAACGGCCAAAGCGATTGTGCCATGTACTAGCTTAGACTTTATTGGTATGTACAGTATGTGAAGAAGCACATACAAAATCCTTTGGAAAGATGCTCTGAAGGTCAAGAAAATAGAGATAATCTAGCTTTGTTACCCTTGCCAATTGTTTTCTTCTTGCGAAGATCCTGAACGATAAAACAATCAGGAAGAACTTGGACAGTAAGATGAGAATCTATTGTTAATGCACTAACAGAGAGAAGATTAAACTTGAAGTGTGGAACAAATAAGACATCCTTGAGAACCAGCATGAAACTAAGTTTAACATCACCAGATAAGCTCACAAGAATGCAAGTATGGTTAGGCAATGTAACATTGGAGTTGAGGATGGATTTCAAAGACACAAAAGTATTAGCATTATAATAAATATGTCTAGAAGCACCCGAGTCAACTATCCAATATCGAGTAGAAGATAAGATAGCATTCAGTGAGATTGAAAAATAGGTACCTGCAGTAAATGAAGTGCTGGCACAATTAGGAGAAGGAGTGGTATTAACAGTAGCAGCTAGATGGCTTGACAGCATGCTCATCAGCTGTTTATATTGAGATATATCAAGATTCTGCAAGAAACTTCCAACTGTAGGAGTCTCAACAACAGCGATGGGACTCGAACTCAAGCTACTAGCAATTTGAGTGGAGACCTGATTAACAGTGGCTGTAGAGGTAGTATCCGTCTATCTTGGTTGATAACCGGGTGGGTAGCCATGAAGTTTACAACATCTGTCAACAGTATGACCATGAAACTGGTAGTGAGTGCAGAAAGGCCGTTCTTTCTTTGCCCTTTATAACCCCCAGAATTGTTAGTCCCTCCACTACCTCCACTGTTAAAATGACCAGGGTTAGAAGTAGGATTCTTAGGAGCATTAGTAGACTTGGCAGCAAATGCAAAGTGGAATCCCAACTTTCCTTTGATGTTCATCTTGAGACACAAGAGAAAAGACCTTGCTTATGGAAGGCATAGGATCCATGAATAGCAACTGACCACGGATTTGAGCAAAGGAATCATGAAGACCCATAAGAAAAGACATGGTGTGTTCCATTTGATGATAAGCATTCAAGGCTTTAACACTACCACAAGAACATTTCCCACAAATACAAATAGGTCTATAGTTATTGAGTTCTTCCCAAATGGTCTTCAGCCTTCAGCTTTGTGAATTAGACACTTACAGAAGATTGCTCTTGAGAAAGATTCGTCAAAGCTAGACGTAATTGAAAAATTCTAGGAAACGATTATTAAGGTCAAGCCAAATGTCATGTGCTGAATCGGCATAGATGACACTAGCACAAATTTCCTTTGAAATCGAGCTTAAAATCGAAGAAATCACAATATTATTGTTACGAGTCCAGGCTTGGATGAGGTTCAGACTAGTACTTGGAGGTTTGGGGATAGAACCGTCAATAAACCTTAGCTTATTCTTAACAGAGAGGGCATAATTCTCTCCGGTCAGAGGCTGCGATACATGAACCAAACCAGGATTGTCAGAGTGAAAAAGGAAATAAGGGCTTGAAGTTTCATCAATAGTAGATTTGAAAACAGAGTGTGCCAACAGAATCGAATCTGCAGATCCAGGAAAATTCATGATGCATAATAGAGAGAATTAACACTCCACTGATGAGAATCAAGCTTAATCTCGAGCTCAATTGAGGAAGAAGCTGTAGCAAAACAAAGCTTCAGAAATGGAGCTCGGCGAGGAAGGAAGGAAGCACTCATTACTCTAATACCATATTATACTAACAAGAAGCTTGTAGAAAAAGACTATGTTTCTCTAAATACTCCAATGAACAGTACAGTTCGAAATATATACAGGAGAAAAATAAATACAGTTGTACAAACGGTGCCAGCTAAGTTACAACTAACCATGTGACTAATTCTAATTATATACAACTAACTAAACTAAGTATATACAAAACCTAATATAGGTTATTGTCGTGGTTTTACTCCATGTCGATTTTTGGAATTTGATGTGTTTTTTAATGGTCATTTTAGCTTTTTCAACTTTGCTCATTATTTTTCCTTATTGTCATTTTCCTTATCGATACTGTATTTTGGATGTCATCTTATTTTGACGTCCCTTTAGTTTCTAGGCCTATATACGTCGTACTATCACGAATCATTCTAGTGTCGTTCTACAAATTATATTAATTTAAAAAAAAAATGGAATTTAATTAACGACCGGCCACTATTTATTACAAAAAATTTAAAAAAAAAACTCATTATTCTGAGAATCTAACTACTCCACTTAATACTCAATCTATAAGTCACGGTAAACCCTAACTACTTTACACTAATCAGTAATCACATATCTTATTCTATTTTTTTACTTATTTTTTATTTTTTTGAGATAACATGCCTTATTCTGTTTATAATTAATCCCAAAAATATTAGTATCAAATCTATCAAATATATTCATTCAAAAAAATCTATCTTATATATACATTGACACATTAATTATGAGTATTCCCAAAAAAAAAAACGAAAAAACAAAACAAAATAAAACGAGAATAACTTACCAAGTAATTAAACATATTTGATATATAGAAACGAGTGCTACCAATAATTGAAACTAATTAATATTAATAAAAATTTCAGCTAAAAAAATCACTATTAATAAAACAATGCAAGAGAAAATCACGTGTTGGAATTTTTTTAACTCTCATACAAATCAAAAATTAGTCTTCTCTCCTAGCAAAAGTCCTCCGGCTTTCCCTGGTAAAAACTAGATTGAGAGTTCTCAATCCAAACAGCGTAAACCAATTGATTATAAAATATAATAATAATAATAATAATAATTAATAAATAAATAAATAGTAGAATAAAAACTAGATTTCAAAATATGACGTGGCAGAATATGGTATAGGTTGAACAATGAGAGAATATAGGGTCATAGGATATTCTCCTCTAGTCTTTCATTTTTTGACAGCTCATTATTCTACATATATATATTGTGCTATTTTATCTCACATATATAACCTGATAATTACGTACCACGCGGTAACCTATAGAAAAAAAGACACCAACCGTATACACAGATACACAATATATATATATATATACATATATATATATATATAGATGTGGAAACATAATCTCAGTTCTTGATATAATATATCATTTATAGATCTATACAATAAGAAATGAATTTGGATCCAAGCAACAGCAACAATGATGAGTCTAATAGTATCACACTACTTGCAAATCAAAGGCTCCTTCAAACACCTATCACCAGCCATAAGCAGGTCTTTAAATTGCGTTTCATGTATTAATTTATCAACCTGACTCACGAATTTGTAAACCTTTATTAATCAATGCCAAATACACTTCGTTTTTATTATCATAATTTTCTTTTCTTTTTTTCAGAAGGAAATTATTTTTCTTTTTCTTTTTCAGAAGGAATTGATTGAAAAACTGCTGAGGACACCTTCTCTAGGTTTAAAATTTGATGTAAATAATGAGTCTTTATTGGAAGAACTTAACAAAAGGCTATACTGTCAACGCACTCCCAACCCGAGGCATCCAACTCAGACTAATTTCCATTCAAGTCGTTATCATCATAGGGGGAAATATAGAAAGCCTTCCGTGTTCGATGCTTCACTCATCACAATCGGCTCATGGAAGGTCATTCATTGTACACACCATCTCTCAAAATAATAAGAAGATATATACATACCATCTCTCTCAAAATGTATATATACATATATACCTTTTAAACAAAAGAGTAATTATTGTATCTGTTTAATAAATTTGCAGAGAGAGGCTCAGCAAAGAGGAGATTTGGTTGCAAATTTTTACTTTGAAACGAAAAGACTGGTGTGGGAAATTCTAAAGAGGGACTCGAAGATCAAGCTTAGGCTTGAAATAAAGTGGGAACATATTGTGGGAATGAGAGTTTCCCTTGAAGAAAATCAGCACGGTATCCTTGAAATTGAGGTATATGTTCGGTCTCCTTGAAATTGAGGTATATATACACATGTAACATATAGATCTTAGAAAATTTTCCTTTTTCCGTTATAATATCTGATTGATGTTGATGTTAAATGTGGTTAATTGGTGTTTTGCAGTTAAGCCAGCCACCTATGTTTTTCAAAGCAACAGATCCTCAGCGTAAGAAGCATACCGTTTGGTTTTCAGTTCCAGACTTCACCGATGGTCAAGCTACACTTTCGTGGTATTTATACTTCATGTGCATATGACGATATCATTAATTTATGAGGTATTGTTTTTAAGATATATATTAACAGTGATTTCTCTCAGTTGTCACAGTCTCGTATTTTCACCAGGTGCTTTGGATGAACCCTTTAAGAGGCTCGTAGATTGTGAACCCCGGTTCTATAACATGTGCCTAAACCGTTTTATAAGTCCTCAGACTCCTATGAATATCACAACAATAATGCCTCGTGCGCCTGTCCCTGTCCGAGTCCAAGTCCCGGTCCAACGCAATCAAGTACCATCCCAAACAACTGGGTTACCTTATTCCAATACTCTTTATATGGATTCTAGTTTTGTGACCGTAACATCCGAAAATAGCCACATTAGTCCAATTACTTCAATACCCCCTTACAATATTGGAGGAGGTGCCTACTATAACCACAATATTAATCCACTCCCTCAATTCCCAAGTGGGTGCAATGAAAACCAGCAGTTGACTTATTACTCAGACTTTGAGGCTTATGGAAGTACCAATGTTCCATCTGCTCCATTGATAGGTACGGAGGAGGTTCCTATAGTCATGAACAATACCAACTATGAGCAAGGGGAAACAAATGGTAGGGAAAAATCAGAGGAAAAGGAAATCTGACCTACGGCGAAGGAAATTAAGTAGTGACTGACTATTGCATAAATTTTTTTTATGCATCATCATCTTCTTGTATGTTTAATTTCTTTTTCTTTTTCTTTTCTTTTTAGATTTTATTTTTGAATATTGTATAAACTACGTGTACTTGTTCATTTGTGCTTATACTTTGTACAAAAATAATGCATTGATGATTATTCGGGGAAAAAAAAGGTTAATATTTCATTGATGACCTCTGAATCGTAGCATGCATATACCATTTAGCTTCTAAGTTTTCAAACTGCGCTTTTGCTGCAGTGTTGGCAATTCTATCCAGAATAAATAAAAATAAATAAAAAAAAAGCAAATTTAGTGGACATAATGGTCAATTTATGATTATAAAATATCTATAATAACTTCGGACTATAATTCGGGGAACGTTGTTGAAAATAACCTTTTTTTCATAGTTCAAATTCAAATAGTATTTTGAATTTATACTTGTATAATTTCAAAAAAAAAATTATAAAAGGCACTTAGTGTTTTCAAATTGGATATATGATATAAATATATATATATATATATATATATATATAAAGTTCATATTAATCCAAAACCTTAAATATCATCTGTAAAAAGAAAAAAATGTTTATATAACGAATTGATAAATATATATATGTATATAAAAGAATTTTTTTTTTCCACAAAATGTCTATGTTTCACTTTCTTAAAACACTAGAATCTTGTTGACCTTAATCTCTTGAGTCCTTATGTCATATCAACCCGCTAAATATTACGCATTCAGTTTCGAAACAGAGCTCATATGTGCGCATATATATATATATACAGCTGTGGAAGCATATTTGCTTTGATCGGTCATAATCTGAAAAAAAAAAATATGGATTTGGATCCTAGCAACAGCAACCATGGTGGTGGTTATGATCATGACTCTGATCACAACTTGTAAACCAAAGGCTCCTTCAAACACCTATTAGGACCAATGAGCAGGTGGTCTTCATAACTCTTAAGTGCTCATACATATATATATTGTTATTGACCGTAATCTTCATCTTCTTTTTTTTTTTAATTATTGACAGTAATCTTCATCTTCATCTTCTGCTTATTATTATATATAATTCTTTTTAATAATGCTTCTTTACTTTTTAACTTTTTGGCAGAGGCAAAAGACTCAAATTCTCCTAATGACGCCAGTGATGGAGCCAAAAAAAATTTTTGGGGGCACATATACTAAAATTCTTTTGGCTAATATTCAAACACATTTATTTACATAAATCAATATAAAATTAAAAAGAGTGTTTAAAGTGAGTCAAAAAAAATTATCCAAAGTGATGTTAGAAATTTAAAAGAAAAAATAATGGGTCTCATTAAGAGTATTATTGATTTTTTTATAAAATAAAGGCAAAAACTATAATTATAGAAATTTAGCAGGGCAAATAGAGGACAAAACTGAAATTTTGAAACAAAATTTGGGATAAAAATATAATTCCAAAAAAACGAGGGGTAGTTGGCTCCGTCCATGGATGACACCTCTTCTAGGTTTACGGCTTGACGTAAATAATCAGTCTTTATTAGACGAGCTTAATAGGCCAACTGATCGTGAGACTAATCATAATGCCGCAGATTCCGATCGCACTACTTCTCTCACAGCTATGCAGCGGAGTGATAACAATTAATGCTTCTAATGTCGATGCTTCATTCATCAAAATTGGCTCATTGGAGGTTATTATATTATACACTTTACGATCTCTATTGATTTTTAAAAATAAAAAAATAAACACCTATACATACTTAATTTATACATTAGCTTACAGCACAAGAAAGTGCTTCAATATTGTTTAAAATATTTATAGAGGGTGGTTCGATACAGCGGAGACTTGGTTGCAAAATCTTACTTTGGTAAGAGAAGACTAGTGTGGGAAATTCTAGAGATGGATTGACAAGAATGAAATTGTGAAACTCTACTAATTTTTTTTTAATATAATATAATATTTTTAGTAGTGGGACCCACAAATTTAAATTTTAAAAAAAAAAACTCTTTTTTTTTTCTTTCTCTCTTTCCCTCGCCTAATCTGTCCCTTTTCTCTCGGCTGAAGCAACGCAGGCAACCTCGTTACTGTGCGAGCCACCGCACGAGCTCCTTCGGCAATCAGTGACCAACACCAGCTACCCAGATTAGCTCACCATCTCGCCACTAAGCTTCAGCTGCTACCCCTAAGCTGCCGAACCACTATTTTGTCAGAAAAATACAAAAAATGCCAACGGGAAGATTTCAATTTTGGTGCCGTTTTCAACGACTTCAAGTCGCAAATTTGGGCTTCCTAGATTCGTCTCGACATGAGGATCGTCATAGTATATATATCTCAACGTAACTTTGCTCAGATTGAATTTTTCCATTTTTGATAATTTTGAGTTATTTTTAGTTTTGTATTAAAATTTTCCATTCTGGCTATTAGATCTTAAAATAAACTTTATATTTGTGATGTACTTGTAAAAATAAGAAGTTTGATATATATATATATATATATATATATATATATATATATTGACTATGTTTGGTGATAGGCATAAAAAAACAAAATCTAACGGCACAAATTTGTCTAATTTTGTATGTCATGGTATTGGGTTTCGACCTAAGCCTAAATTGATTAAGTCATATATCTAACCTAGCTATATTAGGTGTTAGAAATTCAGTAGAGATATTCGTTTCTCCATTCGAGGTCCTATTGGAAAATCAAATATTTAAACCTATTGATCAAAGGTTCAAAAAACGACGCCTGACCCTCTAAACGACACCAGACATCCTCCGTAGCACTGTAATGTTATTTGGACACTCGATTAAGGTAGGGTTCAATTACCTGAATTTTATATCTATGTTAGATTTTAATTGCATTAAACTTTATTCATGAAAAATCGTGAATAAAACAACATTTTTAATAAACTATTGGAAAATCTTGGATTATTTTGAAATTGGACTATATGACTCCTATGCATAATTATAAAATCATGATTTTGAGATAATTCAGGTGATTCGATACCCAAGATTTAGTAAATTCCAGAATAATATCAAGTGGAGTTTTAAAGTATTGTTTGGTTGTATTCTACATAGTTATTATATATTTTTTATTACATGTTGTACATACCATAGAATCACACATGAGATATATCTTAGGCATCGCATTGTTGTAGTAGGCGAACCAATACACCCGCCCTCTATGAGAGCCTGTAAACTCGCGCAAAATTTGTCTAACTATTCCCATTCGATAGATGTAAGTATTTAGTTATCCCTCTAGTTCGGTAGGCTTAGACATATAGGTATCCCTACAATTTCTTGGGATAGGTATCAGGCAGAGAGTACTTAGTACACATAGTACGAGTTACTCTAGTTCGTGATGAGAGGATGTGAGCTCATAGGATGGGTTAATTTATGATATGTACAATCTTGCAATTTTTGGTTTTAGTTTTAAGCAAATGATTATTATAGAGAATAATTATTTTATAAACTTGGTTTATAAGTAGAATTTGGAAAAGGTATTAACAATGCAGGTTCAGTAATTGCATCCATTCAAAAAGGTAATTGAGTTTCTACTGAGCATTCATGTGCTCACCACTTACTTCCTCTCACATTTAGGTCTCGATTTATTTTGTGGTAATTGTATTAGGGGCTTGACAAGTATATTTGGCATTGTGCATACAGTTCTAATCCTCTTCATGATTGGTTCGTACTCTGTATCATCTTTCTTTTTCTATGTCAAATTTATTTAGCTAATAGTAGCATATTTTGCTAAAGGGATGTATAAAGATAAAATTTGCTATTAAATTGAGCTTTTATAAATACAAATGATTTTAGGTGATTTGTTTGGAATTAGATTCATTTTATTAAATTTCATGATTTTAAATGAAAAGCTTACAAATAAATTAAATGGAATTCCTCTAAATATTAAGTGTATATTTTTTAGAGAAATTAAGGGTAATGAGAGGACTTTTGAATTTTACCTACTTTTGAGGGCTAAAAATTAAAATTTTAAATATTAAATTTGTTGGAATTTTATAAAAATTACTATTTATCACTTTTTCAACCTAAAATTACTAAAGTAACGGCCTTGGATTTCTAGTTGTGACAGTTTTGGTATCAGAGCTTCGAGCTTCAGATCCATCTAGGATCTTGCTTGTGATATTTTAGTGTTTAAAAGGGTTTTAGAAAAGTATTTTAAAAATACCTCATACATCACTTAGAAATTGGCTGAATATGATGTCTTTACTCTGATTCATTTTGAATCTTTTGTTCACCTTCCTATAGTATAATTCTGGTATCCTTAGGATAGTTATACTCTAAAATTCTAGTATTAGAAGTATCTGGAATGACACGAGACTAGTGAATTCTACTTTTGTTGAAAATTTCTCCGTTCAAATAGGCATTCGTCCTTGTACTTCTATGTCTATGATTATGATAAACTATGTGAATCTCGTAGATTCTAGAATAGTTTTTCAATGTCTTGTATCTTGATTGCATGACTTGACATTATTTGTGCTTGTGGGGTTATGATTTGAATTCCTTAGAAATTATTTATATGTGATTAATTTGTTTAAGTGTTTGATAAATCATTTCTATAATCTTATATCATACATTGGTAGGACTTTTAGATGGTAATCACATATTATTTTTTTTATTCATGGATTGATATAATAATATGGACTTGGTTACAAATTAAAAATTGTTCTTTTCTAGTCATATTGAATATGATTTTCATAAGAAAATTCTCGAATTAATAAAATTTGATTAGAATTAATGTCGTATTATTTGGGTTTAAAACTTTTGGAAATTTGAAATTGACAATTTAGGTCAGATACAATGTAGAACCCTTGCATTTTATCATTACAGCATGTTTGCTTCTAGAAATACTTTGAACATTTTGTTAAAAAAAATTTGAATATGGATTAGGTAAAAGTAATTTATTATTCATGGAATATATAAATCTAAAAATTTTTGGGCTATTAGAAATTTGGGGTTTGTCAATTTACCCTATTATAAAGTTTGAATCTTGATTTATACTAAATTTAGTTGTAGTATCAAAGTAATCCTAATTTATATTTGGTACCGTTAGTTGGAAAATATTTTAGGTCAAGGAAATATTATAAGGTAAAAGTTCCAAGTATTTTTCCCAATTTTGAACTTGAAAAAAAAAAAAAAAACTTAAGATATGATAAATTGGTTTGAAATTTTTTTTGGAAAATTCCAAGTTGAAAATTTTGGTTTTGAACGAGGTAGACATTTTTATTTTATCAATGAATTATCTTTATTTTCAACCTAACCACATACCTCTTAATTTTGAATAATGATTGGATATATGAAATTCATATATTAAAGGATTGTATCCTTTAAAAAGCAATAGTACCACTTGAGTCTAAGGTTTGCTAAATTACCAGCGTTATAAAATTTAAATAACTAATTCACTTAAAACTAGTTGTGGTACTAATAAGTTTTCATTGTAAATTTAGTGGTGTTAATTTAGAACTAGTTTTGAATATATTAGATGCAATTATTAAAAAAATTTACCGAGTTTCTACTATCACATGATTTTGGGTCTAAAGGAACTTTTAGAAAATTGATTTGTAAAATAATATTTATGGAAAAATTTATTTGGTAACTTTTGGCAAAGTTTGAATTTTTTTTTTTTTAAAGAAATCATCGGTATGATTTAATGTGATATGCATATAAATTTTTAAAAGCTTGTGTATGTATTTCTAAAAGTCAAATGTATAATATCTTGTTGTAATAATTTTGCTAAGTAAAAATTGGTTATGCGAACTTGTTTTGAACCTTATATAAGTGGAGAAATTTTATATTTTGAAAACTTATTTTGAAAATTTGTGAAATTTTGTTATTATGACCCTATTTGCCTTATTGCTTGGATTTACTATTCCTTCTAAGCTTTTCATTATATACGTAGCCCGTTTAATGATGAATATATGATGTTGTTGTTCATTGAAATTGTCGATTCTTTTGTATTCAATAAATATCTTATTCATTAAATAAGTGAATCAAGTTAGACTGACTTTGCATTATTTGCCTCAATTAGATAATTAGATACTTGTGTAATTTATTTTAACTTAATTTTCTAAATATTAGGAACTCCTACCATGTAAGGCTTGGGATGACTTTGCATTTGAGAATTTGGAAAATATACATATATTGGTTTTGAATACTTAATTCTTGGAGAAACTTAGGTGATGCATAATGATATCTGCTATCTTCTTTGAAATAAAAATTTTAACTATATGATTTCTAAAACTTAGATTTTCAAATAGATAAGAGCTATGAAATGATATGCTTGACAAGTTGAGTGAGGTAAAAAAAAATTTAAAATTAAAATTAAATTTACACTTGACATACTTAATTATTTTTTAAAGTACTTTATAAGTTCTTCCTATTATTAAAATGACTTTTAAAACCATTTTTAATAAAATTATCAGAGTGTGGTATTTTAAAGTTATGAAACCTAAAGAAACCCTCATTAGTTTATTTCTTAAAATTTTTCATTAATAATAATTATGGGAAATTATTTACATAATGTGATTTCTTAACAAAAATAAGACATGCTTTTAAATCTAGTAGAGATATGTGTTTGAAACTTTGGAAAAAGTTTTGAAATTTTAAGAAATTTTCTATTATGTTCAACTATGATTTAAGAGAAATTAATATTTTTTAAGTGCTTGATAATCTAATTAGTAAATTATCTATCAAGCAAAAAAGAAAAAAAAATGTCTTCTTGTCTTACTTGCTTAGCTTAGTAAGTGGAATTAGAGTTCTAAATATCAGACTGATTGAGTAATGATGACAAGATTTAATCTTATCGGTGTATTTCCTCTTAGTGTTAATAAGTGAGTACTATTTGAGGTACTTTGCTTATGTTGACTTTTGGAAATTTTTGGAGATTCTGATTAAAATCTATTGTGAATTAGAGTCATCATTAAGTTCATTGGTATTGAGTTTAACTTGTGACTCATTACTTGATTTAAGTTTGATCCAAGCATCATTATGGTGCTACAATTGATGACATAATGTTCAGTTTACTTATGAGTCTATACTGAGAGTTATTAAACTCTATCATTAAATTTTCAAAAAAAATACGTAAAGTTCAGATTTGGTTTACTAATAGTCAAGGTGAAACCTTATTGTGAACTAGTGTAGTATTCCAATATACCCCTGATATTTGTGTTACATGTTTTCAAAACTATTTTCAAAACTATTTTTGACTTAAAAATGAAATGACGTTAGATTGGAGACAAATGTCGCTGCAGAAATAATCTATTCCATTGGAACCTTATTTCTAGGGTATTGTAATATTGTTAACAATTTTATTTACATATTAAGTATTGAGTCATTTTTATATGGCTTTTCCTTATACCAAAGACTTGGAAATTCTTTAGAGGTAAGTGACGATCTCGATTATTGTTATAATCCTATGTTGGGTAAAGAGATTTAGAGAGTCTCCAGATTTAATTGTGGTATAGGTTATTACGGTATGATATAACTTAGGTGAAAGAATTGGGAAGCCTTTGGACAATATTTATTATGTAGATACTTGCATTTCATATACTTAGATTGTAGTAATTTAGCTAGTGGTATTTGTTATGCTATGTACTTTTGTGCTGATGATTTCCTGTTATAGAAGTTCTAGTCTTGTTCTTGACTAAAAATATTTGTGTATGTGATTATCACACGTTCGTTATGAGGAATATTAAATGACTTATGTCATTATACTCTTATTGTCATTTTGATCTCTAAACACATGTATCTTGTATGTAGTGTAACACAAGTAAAATTCTTTTATATTTCAAAACCCCATTAGGGTGCAATCTTGTGTTGATGAGAATCTTGTTAGAGTTTATAGACTCATTGATTGTTTAGGACTAAGTTTAGCTGCAAATAAATAGAATTATTCCAGTGTTTTATTCATCTGGTATGATCTGGGAGTTGTATTGTATGTTCCTGACATTTAATCTGTTAGACTTACTTGGTGCCTAACAATCAGTATTCTGTGATAGAAGTCTTGTATTTTTTACTTGTGCTCTTAGTTAATATTACTGTTTCTGTGATTAATGAACAATTTGGGGTTATCATTTCTAATCTCTTATGTCGAGGTTTTGTATCTACTAATGATTCATCTTGCGATTGTATATCTCTTTGTGTATATCTCTATCACATACCTTTGTATGACATTGGCATATCGATAGGATTCTAACACTAGTGAAAAGATATGTTACATACTTCTTGATTTACCTACTGTTTGGTTTGATGTTTATAATAATATGTTGAAGTGTTCACTCTCTTCCTGGTCATTAATTTTTACCATTTTACTTTATTCCTAGTCGTATTTGAATTTCGGCATGAAATTCTTTCGAGGGAATAGTGTGAAACCCTACTAATTTTTTCATATAATATAATATCTTTTTAGTGGTGAGACTCGTAACTTTAAAATTTTAAAAAAAAAAATCTATTTTTCTTTCTTTTTTTTCCTTCTCTCTCTCCCTCATCCGATCTCTCTTTTTCTCTCTTTCGGTTAAAGCAATGCATCCACCCCTTTCACTGCGAGAGCCACTGCACGAGCTCCTCTGACCATCGGTGACCAATAGCAACTGCCTAGATTAGCTCACCACCATGCCACAAAACTCCAAGTGCCACCCCCAAGCCACTGGACCACTATTTCGCCAGAAAATGCAAAACATGCACGTTGGAAGATTTTAATTCATAGTTTCGACCCAAGCCTAAATTGGTCAAGCCATATGTCAAACCCAGCTAAATTGGGTACTAGGAATTCACTGGAGATATTCGTTTCTCCATTCGAGGTTCCATTGAAAAATTGAATTTTTAAACCTATCGATCAAAGGTTCAAAAACGACGCCTAACCCTCCGAATAAAACCCAAACGACGCCAAACATTTTCCATAATACTATAATATTATTTGGACACTCAATTGAGATAGGGGTTCAATTACCTAATTTTTATATCTATGTTGGATTTTAATTGCATTAAACTTTATTCATGAAAAATCGTGAATAAAACGACATTTTTAATGAACTATTGGAAAATCTTGGATTATTCTGGAATTAAACTGTATGACTTCAATACATATTTATAAAATCATGATTTTGGGGTGATTCAGCTAATTTGATACCCAAAGTATAGTAAATTCCAGAATAATATCAAGTGGAGTTTTAAAACATTGTTTGGTTGTGTTCTGCATAGTTATTACATATATCTTGTTACACGTTGTACATATTGTCACAACCCAAACCCTGGGACAGTTGCAGAAGAGGAATTTTGCTAGAATTAGAAATTCCTTAATTTATAAAGAAAAGGTTTTAAGAGTTTTGAATTTTTAAAATGGCACGATAAATAAAAATATTATGAATTCCAACCAGTGAATCTATCCCAGAGTTCATAGTCACTAATAATCATAGACTGAATAATTTAGAAGAACTAAATTCAAATAATTTATCGAGCATCACTATTCACATCTCAATATCAAACTAGTGTGGCATATATATTTTACATACATATTCAAGTAGCATAATCTATTTATTTAACAAGTCTTCAACACAAGTCTTAAATCTGTACCCCTAGCATTACTAAATCATGAACTATAAGTAAAAGATAACTCCTTAATCTGTTTATTGGTCATCAATATCACACTGGACACCACCTGTGGAGAAAGTATGGAGATGAGCATAAAATGCCTAGAAGGTTACCCAATTTTTCTTTTTGGGAAAGTTCTTTTATAATTCTCAAAATACCTACTAGAAAGAATTTTTATAAATACTAAGCTTTCAAAACATATATAGAAAACCATGCTAAAATCAAAACCAGATGTCTAGGTCAAAACTCATAGAAAATTATAATAAAACAGGTATAACTGTATATCACATAAATCAACACCTCACATGAGCTTTTACCATCTCATCACGACTAAAGCAACTCATACTACATGTATTGAGTGCTCCCTGACTAACATCTATCTCTAGAAACTGGAGGAACACTCATGTATCTAATTCTACCGAGCCAGGGGAGTACCGAATGCCTACACCTACCGAGTGGAGATAGTCAAAAAAATAAACCTTGCGTGGGTTTACGGACTCTCACCGAAGGCGGGTGTACTAGTCCGCCTACTACAATACCGTGATGTCTAAGATGACTCTCATGCATGATCATATGAAATGTGTAATATGTAGAGTCTCAAACAACTATGCAGTGGTTTAATATTGTAGACATACTATGATTTTTAAATAAAAACCCATTTTGTACTTAAACATCCAAAACATTGTTCCTAAGATTTAGCCAAATCCCAAGATTAAAACTAGTACAAAATTATACATAAAATATCAAGAGTAGTCCACAATATTTCACAAATTCACATTTCATTAAATTAATTATTTAAATAATTTAATTTAATAAAATCACGAAATTTCATTTTTTAGAATAAATTCCAATTTTAATGAAAAATAATTGAAAATAAGGAAATTGAATCTCCTACCTCGAAATAGTAATTATGTTGAGTTGAAGGCGCTAGAAAAGTCCTTTGTTGATGAGTTGGTTGTTCAGACCGTTGTTTCCAAATCCCGACACATTCTCTTGAAAAAGTAAATTTCTAAACAAAGTCTCAGATTGAGAAACGAAGGTCACCACTGAATTAAGAACACCCAAAAATGTTGAGTTAGATATAAAGTTTATCGAAAAAGGGAGTGCGGAACTAGCCCATGACACATAAAATAGTACAATTCATGTCCTTGCCTCACTGAGTTCAAATTCAAAATTAGAACTCAATTTTGAGATGCTGAGCATTAAATGGGCTCAAAAATCCAAAAATTATAAAGTGCCATATTTTGAAAATAATTAGAAAAATACTATTTTTTCATATCAATAATTAACGATCTTTCGGTTACTATTTTAAAACTACAAAATCATGAGATTTCATGTTTCAATCTCCTCTTTCAAGTGGTATAATTTTCTTGAGAAAAATAACTCAATTCCGAAATAGTTAAAAAAAATACCACAAAAATTTAATATTCTAAAAAATCTACAGTAACCAACTTCTCACCTAAGCCAAGTTAGAGGCAGAAAGTGGTCGAAAATGAAAGTTAGTATCGAGATGAGTTCAACAGTGGTGACGGAAAGTTGATTGGATGTTAGAGGAAGAAACGACGGGCGAAAAATCGTTCCAGTGGCGGTGACTTTACACCGTTTTTTCTCCGGCGAGGAGCGGCAGTTCACAATGGCAACACCCGACACTGGTTCATCAGCGGCTTTCGGTCAGGGCAAGCAGGCACATCGGACACAGCAATGACTAGTGGCGCAGCAGTGAACAGTAACAGAGAGTGTCGCTTCAAGGACCTTCGCGAATAAAAAAAAAAAAAAGAAAGAAAAATGAGGGTTTTAATGCAATTTTCAAAAACTGTTGGTAGTAGGACACGTGTCACTACCTGACTGAATCGAAAAAAAAGTTTCTGAAAACAAATTTTAAAAAGATCATTTCATTTTGGTCCGTCCTTAATTATATTTTTGTCCTCGGTTTGAAATTTCTTTTTCACTTTTGCCCCAAATGCACTTGGACTTTATTTTGTCTAGGTTCAACACTAATGATTTAATTTAAAATATTTTCAGATTTTTATTTAACTAATCCGAAAATGTAAAATTACCAAAATTCCCTTGAATTAAAATTACTTAATTACCCTTACAAAATTTAGGATTTTACACATACAATAAGATTACACATGAGATACATCTTAGGCATTGCATTGTTGTAGTAGGTGAACCAGTATACCCGCCTTCAGTGAGAGCCCGTAAACCTGTACAGGATTTTTCTAATTATTCTCATTCAGTAGGTATAGGCATTTAATTGCCCCTCCAGTTCGGTTGGCTTAGACACATGGGTATCCCTACAATTTTCTAGGATAGGTATCAAGCAGAGAGTACTTAGTACACGTAGTACGAGTTACTCTAGTTTATGATACGAGAATATGAGCTCATGGGATGGGTTGATTTATGATATGTACAATCTTGCAATTTCTGATTTTGGTTTTTAGCATATGATTATTATGAAGAATAATTATTTTATAAACTTGATTTATAAATAGAATTTGGAAAATATATTAACCATGCAGGTTTAGTAAAATTCCATTCATTCAAGAAGGTAATTGAATTTCTACTGAGTATTCATATACTCAGCCTCTACTTCCTTCCACTTTCAGGTATTGATTTATTTTGTGTAATTGTTCTAGGGGATTGACAAGCATGCTTGACATTGTGCATATAGTTCCAGTCCTCTTCATTGGTTGGTTCGTACTCTATATCATCTTCCCTTTTCTATGTCAAATTTATTTAGCCGATAGTAACATATTTTGCTAAGTGGATATATAAGGATAAATTTTTCTATTAAATTAAGCTCTTAGAAATACAAATGAATTTATGTGAATTGTTTAGACATTAGATTCATTTTATTAAACATTATAATTTTAAATGAAAAGTTTCTAAATAAATTAAATGGAATTCCTCTAAATATTAATTGTATATTTTCTAGAGAAATTAAAAATAACGAGAGTATTTTTACATTTAAATTTTACCTACTTTTGAGGACTAAAAATTAAAATTTTAAATATTAAATTTATTAGAATTTTGTAAAAATTACTGTTTATTACTATTTTCACCTAAAATTACTAAAAATCACGATCTTAGATTTCTAGTCGTGACAGAAATATCGTGGGAGAATATTGTGGGAATGAGAGTTGCCCTTGAAAAAAACAGGGTTGGTTTCTTGAGGTTGAGATATATAAATATATTGTATTGATAAACGTGATCTTTGTACGAGTATCTTAATTTGCTAAACGTTATATCATTGGTGTTTTGCAGTTAAGCCAGTCATCACCTTTGTTTTTCAACGGTGAAAACCCTTTGGGATTCTTCTCCAGACTTCACTGATGATCAAGCTAAAATTTGCAGGTAATAATCGGACTTTAGAAATCTCATTAAGGGTACCGTCACTTAATGCTCATAAATGTGCGGCATCATGTCGTATTATAGTGTTTGTTTTAATAATTATTAGGCATTAATAATGCTTCTCTTTATCTTCTCTCAGGATTCACTCTCTCCAGTTTTCTTCAGGTGCTTTTGACAAACACTTTAATAAGCTAATAGATTGTGAACCCCGGTTCTTGCATATGTGTAACAGCCCTTTTCCAACTCAGTAAGCTCTTTACTTCCCTTCAAATTTCCACAACATGGCTAGTACCAGTGAGAGTACTAGTTCTTTTGGTTACAATAAAAGTAAGCCAACTGTTAACAACAACAGCAACAACAAAATCAACAACACTACTTCCATTGAGAGATAAAGAGGAGGCCATTAATGTCACAACTGCCCCTGGTAACTATGGGAAATAGGAAAAAGCTGGTTGGGAAAATAGCAATGATGATACTGAGCAGCAATCTCTTTACTTCTCTTCAAATTTCCACAACATGGCCGGTACCAGTAATAGTCCTTTCGGTTACAAATACTAACCCAAATATTAGTTCAGTTTAACAACAACAGTATTGTTGGAAAGTAAAACAAACTTTATTATTCACTCAAATACTTTTACAAGAGAAAATTCTCAACTTCACTCTTCAAGCTCACTCACTCACTCACTAGAAGCTATGCTTCTTTCTCTCTTCTCTTCACTCCTAGAAGCTTTGCTTCTTACTTGATGCTTAGAAATCAAATGGGGAGGGGTATTTATACTACATGAGAAACAATGAGAACCACACAAATAAATAATTATAAAAATCCTTAAACCACACATATTTTCTTCTACACACTTCTAATAATAATCAAATAATTCACATGTAAAAAGCTAATATCTACCTAACACTAGAAGATTCTAGGTGGAAGGCATCTTTAATTTAGACTTGAGCTTTTTCTTTTATTAGTTTTGCACTTGGGCTAACTCCAACTTATTGGGCCTCATGTTGATGGGCTTAAATATTTCTTATGGGCTTAAACACGTTTATTTTCAACACCCCTCTTTAAACTTGTTTTATAATACCAAGTAAATTTCTTAATCTTGTAAAGTCTTCAAACTTGAGTGGCTTGGTGAAAATATCAACAATCTGATCATGTGATCTCACATACTCTAATTATACTTCTTTGTTTGTAACACCTTCTCTTATGTAATGATAGCGAGTATTGATATGCTTACTTCGGTCATGAAACACTGGATTTTTAGCCAAAGCTATTGCTAACTTATTGTCAATACAAATCTCCGTTGGCTCCTTTTGAGGCATGTTTAACTCTTTCAACAACTTTCTTAGCCAGATTGCATGACTAACACATGACGTAGCAGCTATATACTCAGCTTCGCATGTTGAAAGGGTGACAATCGGTTGTTTCTTAGATGCCCAGGTGAAGGCAGTTTCTCCCATGAAAAATACAATACCAGTTGTTCTTTTTCGATCATCAGTATCTCCGGCCCAATTATTATCACTGTAACCAACGAGTTTGTAATCATTAGAAACTGAATAGAACAAGCCAAGATTGATCGTTCTTTTTAGGTAACGGAGAATTCTCTTTGCAGCTTTGAAGTGAGTAGTTGTTGGAGTTTCCATGTAATGACTCACTAGTCCAGTTGCATAGAGAATATCGGGCCTTGTACATGTCAAGTACCTAAGGCATCCAACAAGGCTCTTAAAAAGTGTTGGATCCACCTTTTCTGCTTCATCTTCTTTGAATAATTTTATTCCACACTCCACTGGTGTACTTATTGGCTTGCAATCATCCATATTGAACTTTTTTAGGATCTCCTTTGTATAGCTTTCTTGGGAGATAAAGATGCCTTCTTTCTTTTGCTTGACCTCTATGCCGAGGTAATATGCCATAAGTCCGATGTCTGTCATTTCAAACTCATGCATCATTACTCTCTTGAATTCGTCAAACGTCCTTGGATTACTTCCAGTGAATATGAGATCATCCACATACAAGCATACGATCAAAATATCTTCATCTTTAGTCTTAACATAGGGAGCATGTTTATAAGGGCACTTAATGAATCTATTCTCTTGGAAATATTTGTCAACTCGGTTGTTCCATGCTCTTGGTGCTTGCTTTAAACCGTAAAGAGCCTTCTTCAGCTTCAAAACCTTATCTTTATACCCTTTCATCTCATAACCCAATGGTTATTGGATATAAACCTCTTCTTCAAGAAATCTATTTAGAAATGCGGACTTTACATCCATCTGATGAATCTTCCATTTAACTGAGCAGCAAGAGAAATAATTAGTCTTATAGTTTCCAATCGTGCAACAGGAGCGAATACCTCGTTGTAGTCAATACCGGCTCTTTGACTATAGCCTTTCGCGACTAGCCTTGCTTTGTATCTTTCTACCTCTCCATTGGCATTTTTCTTCATCTTGTACACCTATTTTATACCGATAGCTTTATGACCTTTAGGAAGACTGGATAGTTCCCAAGTGTCATTCTTCTCTATGGCTTTGACTTCTTCATCCATCGCATTTCTCCATTTTTCATCTTGTACAGCCTCTTGGAAGTTCACCGGTTCACAATCACCAAATAGGCAAAATAGAGTGAGGTTTTCAAGTCTATCAGTCACCTCATATAGATCTTCAAGACTTCTTGTACGTTCTTCATGCCTCTCAATTAAGAAAAATGGAGGTGAATCTTCATGAATGGATGATGTCGGTGAGGAAGGTGGAGTAATAGCCTCTTAATGCACTTTTCTTGCTTGCTTTACTAGTGTTTCCATATCTTCAAATTGTGGAAAGAAACTGTAGTCATTTGTTTGAGAGCCAAAGTCCCATTCACCTTCTTCATCGAATATTACATCTCGATTGATGATTACTTTTCCATTGTTAGGATTGTATAACTTATATCCCTTAGAGTTGGTGTCATAGCCGATGAAAATAAACCTCTCGCTTTTATCATCAAGCTTGGTTCTATGTTCATCTGGCACATGCACATGGGCTATGCTTCCAAAGACTCTCAAGTGGGAGATCCTAGGCTTCCTTCCACTCCATACTTCTTGTGGTGTCTTTCCCCACACACTTCTTGTTAGAGATCGATTGGATAAGTAAACTGTGCATGCAACAGCTTCTGCCCATAACTCTTTGGGTAATCTCTTACTTTTCAGCATGCTTCGAGCTATGTTGAGGATGGTCCAGTTCTTCCTTTCTGCCATGCCATTTTGTTGAGGGAATCTTGGAACAGTTAGAGGTCGTCGAATTCCATTTGCTTTACAGAATTCTTGGAACTCTTTTGAAGTGAATTCTCCTCCTCTATCAGATCTCATGGCTTTGATCTGAAGACCGCTTTCCTTCTCCACAGCAGCCTTGAACTTCTTGAAAGCTTCAAAGACTTCTGATTTTTGCTTCAAGAAATAAACCCAAGTCTTTCTTGAGAAATCATCAATAAAAAGCAAGAAGTAATTGCTCTTACCGAAAGAACTTGGTTTGATAGGACCGCACACATCTGTATGCACGAGCTCTAGTGGCTTTTGGGCTCTTGAATTCGACTCTTTTGGAAAGCTTTTCCTGAATTGCTTCCCGAGTAAGCATCCTTCACAAAGTTGATCAGGATGATTGATGCATGGCAAGCCTCTCACCATTTCTTTCTTGGACAGTAGCTCTAGTCCTCCAAAGTTGAGATGTCCGAATCTCAAATGCCATAGCCATGATGAATCCTTGTAACATGCTTTTAGATATTTTGTCATATCATTTTGAATGTTCAATAATAACATTCTATTTCTTGACATAGGCACCTTGGCAATCAAGTTCATATTTTTATCTCTTATAGAAAGACTATAATCTTTCAAGTGAATATCATAGCCTTTCTCTAAGAGTTGTCCCATACTCAAGATATTTGTTTTCATTGTGGGTACAAAATAAACATTTGAAATAAATTGATGCCCCCCATTTTTTAAGCGGATAAGAATTTTACCTTTTCCTTTTATCGCTACTTTTGAATCATCACCGAAGGAAACACTCTTACTGATTGATTCATCATGCTCTATAAACATTGATCGATGCCTATACATATGATTGCTAGCACCGGTGTTAAGATACCATGTGTTGTCTTGTCCTCAATTGTTGTCTTTATATGCTAGTAGCACGATGCCATTTTCTTCCATTTTTTCTTCAACATAATTGACTTTTTCTTCAATTCTGCTATTGGGTACTTTACACTCTCTAGCATAATGTCCAAACTTGTGATAATTGAAACATTCAACTTGAGACTTCTCAAGCCTTGAGTTCATTCAACCTCTACCACGACCTTTTGTAGAGCTTTCTCCTCTTTCAAAATTATTGATATAATAATTGTGGTTGTTGGAATTCCAACCTCATCCACGACCTCGACTTATACCACGTCCTTGTCCTCGGGCTTGTCCTCTACCACGACCACATTGACTTCTTTCGCGACATTGGCTATCTTCTTTCTCTGTAATTTGTGTCTTGAGAAGCTGCTCCTTCAAATTTGGCTTCTTCTTTTTCTTTTCCTCGTGAGCTTGTAAAGAACCCAAAAGTTGTTCTATTGTCATGGCTCCCAAATCTTTAGTTTCTTCAATGACAGTAATAATATTCTCGAACTTTAGATCTAACGATCGAAGAATCTTTTCCATAATCGTAATATTTTCAAGTTTCTCACCACTTCTCTTCATTTGATTGGAAATGGTTAGAACTCTGGAAAACTAGTCAGCAATTGACTCAGTCTCTGTCATATGTAATAAATCAAACTCTCCTCTTAGAGTTTGAAGGCGGACTTTTTTGACCTTTTCTTCTCCTTTGTATGAAATTTGAAGTTTCTCCCATGCTTCCTTAGCGGAGGTTGCACTTGAGATTTTCTCAAATTCGTCGTCATCTAAGGCTTGGTAAATGAGGAAGAGAGCTTTTTTATCTCTCTTTCTTGAATCTTTTAAACTATCCTTCTGTGTTGAAGATAGTGTTGACTCATCTCTTGGCTCTTCGTAGCCTTTCTCTACTACTTCCCAAACATCATGTGCTCCAAGGAGGACTTTCATTTTGATAGTCCAATTATCAAAGTTATTACCTTGAAGTGGTGGAACTTGAAGAGATGCTAAACTGCCGGTAGCTATAACTCTTAACGGAGTGAGTTTTTGGGAATTTCGACTATACAGATAGATCTAGAATGCCGAAAAACCTTAAGATTGACTTGTATATCGATCTGGTCAAAGTCAAGGCTCGGTCAACGGTCAACGCCGGTCAACAGTTGGTCAACGGCTCTAACAGCTTAGTCAACGGCGCGGTCAAACGGCTCTGATGGCTTGGTCAACGGCTCTGACGAATCGGCTTTGATGGCTTGGTCAACAGCTCTGACGGCTCGATCAAATGACTCTGACTCAGCTCAACTCAGTGAGTTGACTTAGTTTATGGCAGCAAATTTCCGATGACTTGTTCTGAGACGTTCGGACTCCGATTGGGCTGATTTTTGTGGATGTGTGTTCGTCTCGTCGAGCTCTTCGATTTGATATATAATAGTAGTGTGTTTGGAACAAATAGTTAATACTCTCAATCTCAAGAATTCTTTTCTGATGTGGAAGATCAGTCAAAGCTACAACCACAGAGCATACTTAGAATTTCAAGAGAACTCACAACCTTGCTCTGATACCACTTTGTTGGAAAGTAAAACAAACTTTATTATTCACTCAAATACTTTTACAAGAGAAAATTCCCAACTTCACTCTTCAAGCTCACTCACTCACTCACTAGAAGCTATGCTTCTTTCTTTCTCTCTTCTCTTCACTCTTAGAAGCTTTGCTTCTTACTTGATGCTTAGAACTCAAATGGGGAGGGGTATTTATACTACATGAGAAACAATGAGAACCACACAAATAAATAATTACAAAAATCCTTAAACCACACATATTTTCTTCTACACACTTCTAATAATAATCTAATAATTCATATGTAAAAAGCTAATATCTACCTAGCACTAGAAGATTCTAGGTGGAAGGCTTCTTTAATTTGGACTTGGGCTTTTTCTTTTATGAGTTTTGTACTGGGCTAACTCATGTTGATGGGCTTAAATATTTCTTATGGGCTTAAACAAGTTTATTTTCAACAAGTACTACACAGAAGTATCTCATTTGTCTAACCAATTAGGACAATTCCCAATCCAACGGTACAATCAGTATACCACACAATTGGGGAACCTTCACTTACTAATGGCAATGGATCAGGAGGCGCCTATCATCCAGTACTCCCTCAATTCCCAATAACTGGCTGCAATGAAAACCAATTCTCAACTAATTACTTGGATTTTAAAGATGCTACATATAGTAGCAACTATGAGCAAGTGGAAGCTAGTGATTCTGACTCTATGAGCAGGGTTTTGGTTAATCCAAAGGAGAATACGGCCGATGGGGACAAATTGGACAATTTAGGTTTTGATCCCTTGAAGAAACTCTGGCAGTGAAAGAAGTTAGAGAGTACTATAAAGGTGTGTTTTTTTTTTAAGGTTTCTTTTTTTTTTTCTTTGGTTTTTTTTTTTTTTCCTTTTTTCTTAGACCATTTTTTATAAAGACGATTGATAGTGTAGCGCCTCTTTCATTGAAGGCATATAAGATATACAAGATATGGTAACTAATTAGATGAGTTTTTGAATCCAATCTCTATAAAGTAATCTGAATATTTATTTGAATAAGTATGATGATTTTATCCTTTCAAAAAAAAAATGATGGTTTTACTAGTAAGTATATTTAAGGAGGAGCATAAGAATATAATATCATCACCGAATTTCGATATACCTAGTACGACATTCATAATTGGACCCAATATATGATAAAATTAGATCTCATACGACTTTTATTAAGAATGAAAAATAAAAATACAGTGATCCATTTTAGCTTTGATTTATAAGGTACACCATTTTTCCTATTGGGATGCAGCTTAACATTGAGGAGTTGGGTTGAAGGCCATAATTCGGAATGGCAAAGGAGAGGTTATCGCTACTAGGAACATCAGACATTTAAGTAAACATATAACCATCCTCCTACCAATAATTGAAACTAATTAGGAGATTGAACAAAAATACCAATTTTTGAAGGTATGGGACAAATATCCCATTTTGATTTTATTAACAAATATATCCCTTTTTAATAGTCATGATTTATGTTTACTATTACAAGTCTTGGTAAATTACTTAACGTAAATAACTTATTTATAATTATAATATGGTAAATTACTTATTAATCATAACTAATATTAATATTTATTTACTATGACTTAAAAGTCTTTTATCACTTATAGCCGGTAGTATATTTATCATTGTTCCTCTAGTAAATTACTTATTTATCATTATTATGAGGTAATATATCATTTATATAAATCATGATTTAAAAAATAATAGAGAGATTATCAATTTTGACCCTCTTTTAATACATGTAATGAAAAAAATGATAACTTATAAACCATTTACAAAAGTAAGACTTTTATTATCATGTCATTTAATGAATATTTTGAAATTCTAAAATTATCCCTGACTCAACCCTAATCGAAAATTTTCGACCAAGTAGAAAAAATCAAAAGTGACAGAGGCGGTGCCAGGAAAGCAGCCAATTATATTCGACTGAGGTCGAAATTTTTAACTACAGTCGAACACTAGTCGAGCTTCAACTTGTGTCTTCGATTCTAATTGAATTATTCGACTACAGTCGAACAGTGACTTGACCCTGGTCGAAAATATTCGACCGAGGTCAAAATTTTCCAACCACCAGTTAAAAAATGATCGAAACTGTAATACCCCACATAATTTTATATATATATATTAGTGGTGGGGCCCACAGCCTTTTTTTAAATGAACCCTCTCTCTCTTTCTTTTCTCTCTCCCTCCCTCCCGTGCACTTCTCTCTTTCCCCCCAGCTTTCTTCTTCTCTCCCTTGATCGAGCAATAGTCGCCAGCCCAACTCCTGTGTGTGCAGCCTCCGGCCAGCGTCTAGCCACAGGAATGACCGGCGCAGCTCCAGCTCGACACTAGCTGCACGCTGTTGCCCTCCCTACAGCTGTCGGAGCCGCCAAATGCCAACGAGGAGCACATGATGCTGTAGCTTTCATCGCTTACCGACGATGATTCCGGTAATGAAAGGCCGTGAAACTGGTTGCATTTGAACCTTCTCGTCGTGGACTCTCTCTTAGTATATATTTCTTGACCCTATTTTGTCCGGTTTGAAAGTTATTATTTTTGGTGTTTTAAGTTTTGAATTTTAGCTTTTAATCTGACCGTTAGATTTCGGTTTTGTTGTCGTTTTTGGAATGTACTCGAAAAATGATGATGTTTGATATATATATTGACTATATTTATTGACCAGTATGGAAGTCAATATCTAACGGCTTAGATTTTGTCTAGTTTTGTGTGCTACCGGTCTGGTGTCGGCCCAAATCCGAATTAGTCGAGTTATATATCTAACTTAGCTATTTTGGACATTAGAAATTCAATGAAGAGGTCCGTTCATTGATTCGAAGCTTCATTGAAGGGTCGATATTTCCCGAGCAATTGAGGGCATGGAATTGGTTCCCGACCCTCCGAACGACCATCCAATCGACACTTTGAGCATCTAATAGAGTGGTATCCTATTCTAATGTGGTAAGGATTCGATTACTTGATTCTAAAATTAATTTAATTTATGAATTTTACATATTTTCAATAAATATAGAATTTCGTGAAATAATCTATAAAAATTATGTTTATGTCCATTTTTTACCTGATTTGAGATATAAACTATCTGGGAGACACGTTATACTGGATGGCATATCATATATATTATTTTTTATTGTTTTCTACAGGAAATTAGACTTTTGGGTTTTGATAAAAAAATAGTTGTTATAATGCCAAAATTTTTAGAAAATCCAAAATGGTTTGAGAACTCAGTTTTGAGGACTAAAAGTGATTTGATTAAAGAATACTGCATAGTTATTTTGAGATTTTGTAGAAATGGTGCATATTTTTATTCTGTCATTCATATAGCATTTGCATGTACTCACATACTTATGTGGCCGACTGACTTACGATGCCCATATCGGGTGATCGGACTTACGGCGTCTCTTTAGGTGGCTCGAATTCACGAGTGATCCACTAGGATAATTTGGATATTATGATTGCATACATGGTTAAAAGTTGGCTTGAATAGATATACATTGGTTTGATGGATATTTTATAATGGTTTGGAATGTTTGAACCGTTGGATTGTGATTTTCACTTGAGTTTTATGAACTATTTGGAATGGAACACTAACCATACAGGATCTTCAATGTGAGTATATCTTTTTACATATAAAAACTTGTAATCAATTTTCTACTGAGCATTCACATGCTCACCCTCCCCTCCTTTATTTATTCCTACTTTCAGGTATTGACTTATTTTGGGGAAATTGTCTTGGTGACTTATTAAGGTTGTTTGGCATATGTGTGTCATTTTCCACATCTTTATTGGTTGGTTCATATTCTATATCATTTTTCTTTCTAATTAAAATTTATTTAGCCAATAGTAGTATATTTACTAAGTGATGTATGAGGATGATATTGCTAATAAATTGAGTACTTAGAAACACAATTGATTTTATGTAGATTATTTGAACAATGGATCTAAGGTTTTAATTTGACTCATTTCTCTAAATGTTATGAATTTAAAAATATTTCTAAATTAATCAATTGAAATTCCTCTAAACTTTGAGTAGAGTATTTTCTTGAAAATCTATATTAATAAGAGGTTTCCTTAACTTGGATTTTACTTATTTGTGAGAAGTATAATTTTAAACTTTTAGTACTCGATTTTCTGAAATTTTAGAAAAATAATATTTATCATTGTTTCAACTAAAAATTATTAAAAGTCACGGCTTTAGAATTGTGGTCGTGACAGAAACAACCAGGAGATGTGGTCGAACAAGTTCGACCATGGTCAAAAATTTTCGACCCTAGTCGAGTGGAGGTGCCGCCACTGGGGTCGAGATCGAGACCGGTAGTGACGGCTAAAGTAGTTTGATATTTGTTGAAGAAATAGGATATCCGAGTAATTTTGCATGTGTGACATGGCAATTGGGGTTAGTTTTAAAAACATTAATGAGTGAGTCTTATTTTTCATCGTAAAGATTTCGTAGACCCCTTAGGTGTAAATTCTCCAAACAATGATCACATATATAGTAGCATATTTATCATTATAGCTCTGGTAAATTATAATTTACCACTACTATAATGTTGTATTTCATTTATTTGCCATGACTTATAAAAAAAATTTTATCTCTTATAAACAGTAGCATATTTATTATTATACCTATAGTAAATTACTTATATTCTACTATTATCAAAAAATATATCATTTATTTACCATGGCTTAAAAAAAATTGTCACCTATGGACAGTCCAAAAGTAAATGGAAAAGTTGTCTATCTTTTATTTACTTGATTTATACTTTATAAAAAAAAATAAAAACTAAAAATAGGAAGCAAAATCGAATCAGTACGTAATGGTGGTCAATTAGTTATTTACTTCGGTGAAATCTATATCTGTATATCACTGAGGTACTTAAATAATAAAATGATCAATTAATTACCTTGCTATATCATTCAATTACTTGGAAAATGATAAAATGGCTAGTTAATTAATCCGGGAAGTACTTAAACCAAGTCATGAACAGTTGGAGCGGTTTCCACCTACAAAGACTCTCCGATACTTAAGTCAGATATTTACCCCTGAGATTGAATAGCAAAGATTCAATTTTTCTCTGTATGAATATGTCTTTTCTCTTGCTTATAAACTTTTTTTTTAAATACTTCTTTTTCATATGCGTACACGCCTCTCTTTTGGGGACGCATGGCTCATATATATATAGTCTTGAAATTGTGAACCTCCTGGTTCTCAATCTCAAGACCAAGTACCTTTTTCGTCAAGACTTTCTCTAGAGGTCACAGGCCGAGATTATCGTGATCCCCCCTGCACCGCTGTAACCTAATTTCTGCCGTCCCCTATGACTCGAGTCTGTCAGGAGCGAGATTTGGACAAATCGTCGTTCTGTCAGGACGGCTTGCCCCCTGCGCACACCTACTCAAGATCGCATTAAATGCTCCGTCTGGGTCTGGAGCTGTGAGTTGCTTTCAATTGTACTCTGGTGGAAGACCCTTGAGGCTTCCGACTCCCAACTGTCGAAATAAGAATCGGACTGGGCCGAGTCCATCCAAGGTCTGGGATGGGCTCGGCCCTAACCTCAGACAGCCCAATGGCCGATGTGATACCACGTGCGACTCGCGTGGCCTTTAGCTAGTCACTCTCGACACATGTCGGACGATATACCCTGTTTGTGACCTGTTCTGCCACTTAATCGTCCACGTGGTGTATGATTTGAGAACGGGTCCCACATGAACATTCCCTTTGAGCAACCAATTTATTGTATTTGTAGCTAGCTAGTATACTATTGACTAACAAAATCAATTTCGACTTCTAAATACCTAATCACTCACTCAGGCCAAATTCTCAAAGTAAATATGATAATTAGTTTCTTATTGTTTTGGTTAACGGAAACTGACAACGCCAGGATTAATAGCTCGTTGCAAAATCCTATTCTATGAAAAAAGTGACTCTTGTGAATTCTAACCAGCTAGCAGTCATAATTTCTCCTTAAAAAATAACAAAATTTTCCCAGCAATAGGTTGTCCAACCGTATGGCTACTTAAAAAATTTGGTATTCAGTGCTACTTAAAAAATATATGTTGGAAGCATATAACTAAAGTTACATATTTTAGCTTCTCAAACAGTTGTAAAATGTGATTGCATTCCGTTATAAATCTTTTACCAAACTACTCCAAAAAAAATAAAATAAAAAATTAGACAGAAAATTATGAAATAATTTGACACAAAATAAGTCACTAGACATTTCGTAAACAAAATTATTTCACAATCCCAATCAAGTTATGTAAAAACAATTCTAGTCAAGTGCTTAAATTATTTCATATGGTAAGCGGTATATTAGTACATGTAGATTGCTTAAATTGGCAACTTCCGAATAGCACAATAAGAAAAAGAGAATTAAAGTAAAATAAAGTTAAAACAAACCTTTATTAATTATTTACTTACTTATAAATATACACAATAAATCTAACGAGATAAACTTGAAAAGAAATTACCAGACACATTATATATTAAAAATAATATTGGATATAATAATATATGATGGTTTCGTGGATACATTATTATTAATCATATAGAAGAGTGGAAGTGACGCTAATAATTAATTCCCTCCATGCAAGAGAGCAAACTGAATATCTGGAGAGGGTTTCCATTGTCGCTTCCTTTGGTTGACGAACCAATTGTTGATCTGCTTTTGGTCCACTCCTGTTTCCTCCGATAACTTCATTTTCTCCTCTTCCTAACATTATTAACATTTAATATTAACGATTTTAGTATTTATATAAGCTAGCTGCCAAATGAGAACGACACGTCGTACATGAAGGGCTTTTAGATTATGAGAAATACTATGTTGGTCAATCGTGTCATGTCGTATATCGAAGGGCGTTGAGATGATTATGAGAAATGTTGTGTAGACTGACCAATCGCATTCGTCCATCCCTGATTGCTCTACATGAGTCCCACTATGGGCCGTCAGAATGGACTTTTAAGATGAAACAGTCTCGTCAGAAGCGAATATTACTAATATTTCTCTTGAGATTATAGACTAAAATATTATTGCAAATCAATGCAAGGAGCACTAAACTCTCAAGTGCTTCGCAATTAGCACTACACAAATAATTAAAAAAAAAGGAGGTTTCCATAGACAAATATTTAAAGGTATGGACCCACTTCTAATATTGTGTAATGTTCAGTACTGATCTAGCGTGCATGATTTGTCAATTTTCATTACCGTAGGATATGGCCATCTATAGTGATCGGTCCACCAATGAAGCAGTGTCGTGGGGGCAGGTTTTGGTAGCTTGACTTTCTTCGTCTTCTTGAGAAACTCTGTCTTCAAAATTGTAAGATATCCGTTGTGCTTTCTCGTGAGGATTTCTTTTAAGTCTTGCTCTCCACTTTTGGCACACATTAATTCTTCAAAATTATAATCAACCTTACGAAAAGTACTCTTCTCCTTCTTTAAGTTATTTTCTCCAAAACATATCAATCAATAAAATACATAAAGGCCTGAACATGTACATGTAATATATGTACATATATGATGAAGGATACATATATTAAACGTGATGCAATATGATAGAAATATAGAATAATATAGTCTAGTACTATGTCACATGCCCACACACAAATATATATATATACATGCATACATATTATATGACAAAGTAGATGTAATTATACATGTAATAATGAAAAGAACTGAATAAGCACAAGATCATCAATTCACACGAAATTTATATTGGTACATTTGAACGTACTTATGTCAATACGTACGGCTTCAAGAAACATACCTTACAGTCTAGGATGGAAAGTGCATCCCAATAATGATTATGTGGAAATGAAAAATAAATAAGGTAAATAATTATGCAAAGTACACAAAATAATATATATTTATATATATATATATATGTATATATATCATATACCAGGTGAGTGATAGTAGTCCAACTTTTCGATATATGTTCCTTGACAAAGATTGCTGAGTCGGGACTCCATGTCGCCAAGGAACGTGGTCGTTTCATCGAACGTCATATATATCGCCAAGGAACGTGGTCGTTTCATCGAACGTCATATATATCGCCAAGGAACGTGGTCGTTTCATTGAACGTCATATATATATATATATATATCATTCGTAATTGAAATTGGGATAAAATAAAGTAAAAATGGAACATATACACAAATTTAAATTTATATGAGTACTCATATAGACAATGTAATGCGAAAAATTAATAAAGATGTAGTAGTCCATACCATGAATTGGTCTAATTGACTAGTGCTCCAACTTTAAGTCCATGTTTATTATGTGGTTCTCCCGGCTGATGATTTCTTCAAGAAGCGACGCCTTTTCTGGTGGCGCACCAATCTTAGTGCATGACACCCAAATATTTATAACAAAGTGAAGTAAACAAACATATGTACATACAAATAAGTGTGCTCTAAAATTGAAATGACTGTTGATAATTACCTTTTGGCATTGTATGGATGCATCAAGTAAATGAGAGAAAGCTGGGTGATTAGTTATATTGGACTTTAAAATAAAATCCTGGCCGAAAATCTTTTCCGCCAAGTCCTCCAAGGCGCCACCGATGTTCTTCATTTTATTCTCGTGGCTGTCATGTAAAAGTGGTAGTACTCTTCCATTCCTTATACTCTCAATTCAAATTCAACAAACACGGCTATTCTATATATATACTAACGTTTAATGGAGGCTTTCGATGTAGTCCTTCTAGGACCAGTCTTATTATATGTAAAAGAATTAGTCCCCGAACGGAAGTACATCCTACCTATTAACGGATATGGACCATGATATTTTTTACTTTCTTTCCAAAGAATAAAGCCTACTGTTCCAAACTGCAGTTCTTATATTATATGAATCTAAAGTACCAATGCCATTATACAACCAATGTCCATACTAAATAATTAATGCCCTAGCTATATTATGTATGTTTGTATGTGTCCCCGGTCGTTCTTACTAAAACCATTTTTTTTAAGGAAAAAAAGAGCTAATTGCCAAAAACAAATACCGTAAAGTTTTAATGTTGCGCAATTTTAACTCCAAAATTTGAGTTTTGCAAAATAATTATCCGAATATTAACATTTATAAATTTATAAGAATTTTTTTTTGGTAATAAAATTTATAAAAATAGATACTTGGACTAATTTTTGACTAATTTAGTAAATATCTCCTTGATTTAAGGGTGTTATTAGCTTTTTTATTGTTAAAATAATTAGAAAAAGTCAACATTGGAGTTGGATATCAATTTTTACAAAATTTATTTTTGAACTCAAAAAGGAAAGATAAAAAAGAGAGAGAAAGAAAGAAACACCAAGTGAAATGAAAAACCAACAAGGGTCAGGGTCTGACACTCAGCTACAAGTTTTTAAAATCTTGGTGGCTCGGACACTACAACTCTTCTGTGTCACAACTTTCGGAACCATCTGAATTTGTTGAATTTTCCTTTTACTTTTTTTATGGTCCTATGTAAGACTAGTAACACTCTACTTTTTTTTCCCCTGTTCTTTTCGCTCTTTTCTTTTTTTTTTTTTCTCCTGAGCTATATATATTACTTGTTCTTCCTCGGATATAATATAGCTTGATAAAGCTTGTAATATATACTTTAGGTCCATAAATGAAATTTAGGATTACAATACATAGGATAATAAATTATATTGCTATATATCGAAACATTATTCAAATATAGATTAACTAGTTAATGCAATTAGCAGGATCTGTAAAGTGACAAAGTTCACAAAGGCAGATCTTTGACTGAAACGAAATTGCTATCATTTTCGATGACTAGCTTGGTGGGTCTTGAATTGATTTTCTTTCAGTATATACTATTATAATGTCACATTATTGAACTTAAGATCGCATATATATAATATGTATTAGTCTGATAAATTTCTGAAAGAGATATATGTTAGATACAAAGGAGGGTTGGACAAATTGCACTCCCCATATCTATCAATTATGAGTTTCAAAATTAAAAATGATCGTGGTGATGAAAGAATAAAATATAGTGATATAGTAATAAAACGTGCTAGTAATAAGCAATAAAGAATTGTAAGTGCAAACTTTAGTTCTTAAAATTTAACTTTGCTTTTATGATTAATACATTGAACATCAAGAATTAAAGTAAAAACAACTTTTCAGTGGGGCCAAATTTGCTTTAGAGCAAAAGGAAGAATGTCTTAACCATAATTACAAATTCATACTATTTTCAAAATTGGATGGCATGCATTGTGTTAACAGAGTTTGTATCAATATTGATAATGATTTTCCTTCTCTAAAAATGGTTTAACCATATATTCATGGCCAAGCTGAGACCCCAAAATGTTTGAGAGCCCGATTGAATTTCTTCTTGTGCACGTCTTTTTTTTTCTTTTCTTTTTTTCTTTTTTTTTTCTTTGAAATTAAGAATGTCTTAACAGTAAATCTGAATTATGATTTTTCCGTTACAATAAAAATTACAATTTTTCTTTTCTTTTTTTTTTCAGATGAATAAAAAGACAATTCAATTTGTACAAGAAGGAATCAGAAAAGTAGTAGGAGCAGAAAGAGGACCCAAGGCTGAGTCAATGCAGTAAAAAGTGCAGACATGGGTAGCAACCACGGTAATTCGTATTAGCGTCACCCGTGGGATTCGAGGACCAAAAAACTCGTCCCCCAATTTCAAACACGAATCAGCATCACTCTCTATTTTCATTTTTTGACGTATAATTCTACTAAAATACCTAAATCATTGTGAAATCTAGTAATTTTGTGAAATCCTATTGTGTCGTGTGAAATGACATAAACACCATCAATAAATACTAATTTTGACTACTCAAAAATAATCAAGAGCATAAAATATCCCAATAGCGAGAATAAAGGATTTTTCTCTTGATTTTCATTTAAACTTTAGGTTATTGGTTAAATTTTTTTTTTTTTTTTTTTCATTTCTTCCCCCGTAATGCATATTAGATTGTTTCACTTTGGCCCCTGTATATTATAAAAAGTTTCACCGTCACTAGATAACAAGCTGAAACATCATAAAATCAGATGGGAGAGAGAAGATGCATACTGCCAAACAGATTTTACTAAGATTAGCCCAACTACAGAATGCATACAAGCAAACAGGGCTTAGAAGCCCTTTTAATGATATCTTAGTTCAGTTAAAGATGAGAGGTTCTCAAGTACTAGCTATATATCCTAAAAGTTAAATTCCTCAAACTTCCTAATGATTTACAACACTCGTTAGCACTTTTGACAAAGTGTGAGAATTTAGATTCTAACATCCAGCTGCCTTGAGGAAGTTGTCAAAAGGACTAGCAGGAGGCAGCCTCATAGACATCCATGGATCCTGGGAAATTGCAGCACCCGGAGCAGGCCCGCCTTCACTTGTAATCTGCACGGACAACAACAGAAATTTTAGACAACCGATTTCAAATATCCAGCTGTCTAATTTTGATAATGTGGTCTCGAAAACGCTACGAGGAAGAATTGTGTAATACGTCGGATAACCTGACCTTATAGAGGGTTTTGCGGCTATCTTTAGGAAATGCTGAAAAAGATCTATCAGCAGCTTTGCCATGATGATTTTCATGGGCCAACCAATTGGAGAGCTTCTTCCTTGTGCCTGTGCCAAGAGCTTCGCACTGGCTCGCCATGGCATTGTATGGGAGGGGTGATGTTGAGACGGATGATCCCGCTACATGCCCAGCAACCTCAAGTGCCTAGAAGCAAAAGTCTCAGTATATAGAAAACAGGAACGATTTCAAAGCAGTAATAGAGCACATGTCCCGCAAAAACAAGCATTCAGTGTAAACTTCTTTTCTGGCAAAAATAGTGACAGTTAGATTCGTGAACTAAACTTTTCCTAGTTCTAACTTCTGATCATTGTCAATTGTTGTTGACATGGTAGGTTCTCAACCATTCTGTGCACATATGACTGATAATAGAAGATGAGATAAAAGTTAAAAAGGGAGAACAGGGTGACTACTGATTCTAAAAGCTGTCCGATACTGATAATATGGGATCCAGATGAAGATGAAGGCATTCTGGGAATGAAGCGAGAGAGGTCTGCAACAGATAATTCACTTGTCGCATCATCCTCAACAACCGAATTTGTCGGAATATCCTGCACAAGGAGCAACATTGACAATATATTATTTTCACAGCATTTTTTATTTAACAAATATGCCCCAAAGCAGCTATAGACTTGATGACACAAGGTATAACATGAAGATTACAAGATGCACCGAGACAGAAATAGTATGTGTTTAAGAGTATACCCCATCAAATGACAAGGATTCCTTGGAGTAAACAACCATCTGATCATGGTCGAGGTCCAAAGCGGACCGTGGAACAAATGTGAACGCATCATCTGGTCTGAATGACTCCAAAAGTTGCTTTAACACATCTTCTGCCTCCAGCTTAAGAAGCAGAAACAAATAAATGAGATAGGGAGTGAAAGAATTCTTAATTTAAACCTCTAGTGTGCATTAATAAATTATCATACCTTGGTAATATTTGTCAGATTCTGAACTAAGATGTCTATCACAACATTCTCAGACTCATATATTTTGTTCCGCAACTCAAAGAGAATTGATGTAGCCAGCCGATTATCTGTGGCAGATCCATATTCTCTCACATCAGCGTCAGGCTTTACATATACTTGAAGATCATCACTAATGCCAAGAAAGGGATCAACCTGAAATTGGAAAGATATTAAGTATACAAATGATTAACAGAACCAAATCCAAATGAACAAACACAGAAATGAACTGGCTGAAAACTAGAACCTGAATGAACTTTTTACTATCAAAATTAGGAAACATAAACCTTAACTTATTAGACAGAATACAAAACTTGGCTGTTACTCACATCAGTTGGAATTAATGACTTGATAAAATCATTCAGATCAGGAATGTGGTATATCTTAGATGCAAACATGAACATGCCCATTGATAATACCAGAACAGATCTCTGGCATGATGGAGGCAACATCCCTGGTCACAAGAAAAGGAGAAAGATATAAATTCTATTTCCCAAAAAATTGAAAAACCGAAGGTAGCAACCAACCGCACCATTGTTAGGGTCAAGAGATATATTCCTTAGAGACAGAAGAAGCTGAAAGAAATTGACGACAAGGTTGTCCGTTGGATTCTGCAATATCACATATTTAAAATTCATAACTAATTACTTGAGCAAAGGGAAAAATAAACCAACAAAAATAGAGTCAACCTAGAGATAAGAATTTCCAACAGAATCACAAAACAGGACCTGTATCAGTTTTAGTTCGATCAAAGCCTATAGCCTTGTCCTCTTAAATTGTGATGAAAATAGCATTTGAATTTTCATTAAAAATCGTGAACTGTAAGAAGGAATGTCAACTCTTATTAATGCAAGCACTGTCGAAGGTCAATAATCTATTCAAGAACTAGACATGCTCTCGCCTGTTTTAAGTGTGAGCCTTGCTTGTTTAAAGCATGATTATGGTCTCTCAGATATAAATCTAAAGGTGAGTATGAGAAGAAAAATTATGCAAGAAAATGAAGACAAAGGTGCTTAACATTATATGTATCTATACATCACCTTCAAGCGTGAAGAAATAAGTGTTAAAATGAAAGAGTGAGCTATGGCTTCAATATTCGAGGGAAGATTATCTGGAAGACTAGCTTGTATCCAAAAAGCAGACAGCAATTGTGCTATTTGATCCTCACTAAGCCTCATGACAAATGGTTCCTGAGCCAATCAACAAACCACGAGAGAGTAAAATAAGCAAAACTACACAATACCCCATATACACCAGCTATAATTCCTGTGAAAATAACGAAATTGCTTACTGCTTCATTTAAGCCGACTGAACCAGCTTTCCTGTCAATAATGGAGCTAATCTTGTAAAAGTTGGGGGAATTCTTGCGGCCACGCCCCTGCTTGCACTCTTCATCCACATTGTCCCTTTCTTCAAAATCATCATGAGAGCTATTCCCGTGCTTTTCTGCTTTGGTACCATCCTTTTCCTTACGAAGCTTTTCAAGTCTAGCAGTAATTGAAGCAAAGGCAGCTGCAGTACTCGAGTGCCATCTTCTTGATTGGTATAGAAAACCAGATCGTAAAGAAGCAACTTGATGTCTTGGACGACTGGAACTAGGAACAAGAAGAATAGAAAATATCTGGTGTGCTCCAACACGCACCTCAAGATCCGGATGTAACATCACCTTTAGAAGTTGGACAAGAAGTGATTCTGGAAATAACTATACGAAGACAATACATGTAGTTAGTACACTACATTTATTCAGTGTCAGGAGAGTTAAATGTAATATTATGATAATTTCAATGCACAATTAGTATTCCTGGACAAACCTTATATAAGTAATAACAAAATCAGAAGTCTTAATAAGATTCTGAAGACTTTCTTTTCTAAATTCATCTTTCCTCTAAAAAATGGAAGAGAAATAATGGCATCCAAAAATTGTAACTGAAAATCATTTCATGATAGTCAATTAGTTTTTACTCAAGATTATATTACAAATATGCCCATAATCCCAACAGAAACATTAATTACTATTTTCCAGTAGACTATGTAAAGTACACAAAAACCTAAAATGCTACAAAACTCTTCTCACCTGCTGTGAGCGTGATGAGACCAGTGCCAATGAGATGGTATGAGCAAGGATTATTAATGATCCAATGGTCGCCCTAGCAACTGTTCCTGATGGCAGCTTCTCCAGAGTTATTGCCATCAGGTCAAATAGTGGCTGTGCATTGCCAATCTAGTAAAAACCAACACCATTAAGTAGCTAGAAACACCATTATATATACATATATAAACATATATATCAGCATCTATAGGCACCATAAGAGAAACAGAATTACCCGTTTTGCAATTTCAAGTAAGCAATCCTCAATGGAATTTTGGAGCATGACATTCACGTTGGACTCTTGCTCTCCCACGGACTGAACAGTGGCTTGCAGACTCTTTCTTAGATGCCTACATAGATCAGAGACAAATCCAATTTCTGCCAGCATTGCTCCAGATCTTATTTGCCTAGCTAAATCTGTAGCAACTTGGATTGCATAAGATTTGAGTTCGGGATCATGTGAAACATTTTTGTGGTCAAGATGGCGAATCACATAAGTTAAAATTAACTGCTGGTTCCCTGAAACCAAAGTTGACATTAGTGATGAAATCAACTGGATTTTAGTGATAAAGCAATTTCATATTTTCGCAGATATATAGATGTACAAGAAAAAGCATTAAGTGGGAAGGAAATGAAAATACCTGAGTTCTCCATAAAGTAGGACATATCAGACAAAACCAACAAGGCCAACCCTTCGCGAGAAACCCAATGCCGCCCAGAGTCAAAGTAGACAAACATTGGGTCCAATACTCGACGCATTGTTGTGCTCTCCTTGGATAACTCTACCATTCTCTGAATACAAATTTGTGCCCATACTTTTGGTGTCTCAGTTTCTTCTCTGAAAATAGAAAAGAAACTAAAATTCTAGAGAAACTTTTAAATCCATGAATAGAAAATAAATGAAATTTGATCCAATTAGTAATCCAACCTAGACCAATAAACTGTCATTTGTAAGCTTAAAAAAGTTTATCACCTTGACAAAAGAGTAGGATCCTTCTTCTCTGGTCGTGGCCTGATCAGAGAGCAAGGGCTAGCGTCACTACTAAGGATTGAACCAACTCTACCTTCACTTCGAACTACTTCATCTACCCAATTATGATGCAACTCCACCCTCTCCCCGTCATCTTCATTATGCGTATCTGGCTCGTAGTTATCTAAAGTGACATGTACAATCTGCACATATAAAAGAAACATTTTCACTGGTCAAATAAAATTCTGAATAACAATCAAAAAACTGGGATATTAAGACAAAAAGTGGAAAGTGTATTAAAAAGAAGCAAAACCTTACAATTGAGAGAAAGAGATATATAACATTAATTTCTTTATCCATCGAGTATGTGTACTTCCAATTATTTAAAAGGGCAAGCAGAAGCATTTAAAAATCTCATAAAAGTAGAATGGAGTGATGTTTAAACCATTCAAAATAGATATTTCAACAAGACAATTCTTTTCTGCTATCGTGTGTGTGTGTGTGTGTATGTGTGTTTTTTTTTTCTTTGTTTATGATTGTGTCATCTTACATAACCATCTGCACAGCTGATTTGCTGTAAATTTTGAAATTTGCCAATGCACACGTAAATAGAAATACGCATATATACACATGTCTCTATGCACACATTACATTAACTGGAAATTCCAACTAATTTCCTTCAGCACACTTGTCACTTAGACTATTACATTGAGTCAGAACACAACTTCAAACAAATCTTATTACCAAATTAATAAAAATGGGAGATTAGACGCAACACAACAGTTTATATGAGCAACTGAAAAGTGCACTGAGAATTGAGGCACAATAGCTTCAAAGATGACCAAAAGGAAACCGACCTCATCAAAATCTACAAAAATATGAGAAAATTCTGCCATGAACCAGACCTGCCAAGGAACAAACATGTTAAATAACACACGTTAAGCCGCATTTTCCCACCGCGATATTTTAGAAGAAATTAAAACTGTACACAAAACGCAAAGCTACCATGGCCGAAAGGCACTGCAAGCTTGACGCCCTCAAGCAGTGCCTTTGATTGTCTTCCCCTTTTTCACGGGCCAGAATACATAATTTCTGAACAAAACTCTCAATGTTGTGTGTGTACATTCCATCTGCCTGTGCATAATCAAGCCAGTTAAACATTAGATCACTATAAAAATCAAAGACAACTACCATTGAATATGATAGAAGAAAAGGCTATTCGCAAAAAATACAAATGCATAATTATTAACACCCACAGATCACTTTATCCAGGACAACATTTCCCAAACTTAATTAAGGATGGTGAATGAACAAGATACCATGGTTAGAACTAAAGCAATATTCTCCTATTTTATGATTGGGCTCGACAAATCACATCTAAAACAAGAATATTATCTGAATCTAACTGATCTTGAGACTTAACAACAACAAGAACAAAATATATAAAAAACAAAAAACAAAAAGGAGATTCACGAGTTCATCCTAAGTCAGCAGAACTGTGGTATTCATGCTTACATGTTAATTTTTTTTCTTAGCAGTATTAAAGCTGGAAGAGTTCACAGTGGATCTCCCCTGTCTTCTGCCGATATTTCTACTAATTACGCTAAACAGTAGTAGTATTGTCAAGCATGTGCCAATGGTTCTTTAAGGAAAAGGTAGAGCTAAGTTGTAATCACCTGAGCATAGATGAACCTCGTTAGTGTTTGGCATCCAAGTATTCGCACAGAATCTTGCTTAGAGTTGTCCAAAAGTTCAGTAACCACATTCAATAAGCTAACAGCAAAGTATGCTCTGCAAAGTGCAAAATATATTCAACAGAAGCAGAGATGGAAAGTAAAATTTAAAGAATAATAACAGTCAAAAAGTAAAAACTCTAAATGCTGAATGAATTCCAAAATAATGAACAAAATGTATCTTAAAAAATAGCATACAATCGATAAATGACAAAAAAAAAATAAGCACGTGTTACATATTATGACTTAAATATATTATAAATTTCCAAAAATCTTGTCAAGAGAAACATTTTTTTTTTACAGGAAAAAAAAATGAACGGAACATGTTATTTAAAAGTTTCCTTACTCACAAAGTAAATGCCCAAACAAGATAGTCACCTCATATAACTTAAAAACATGGCAACACCTTATAAACCTTGCCAAGATTTTGGCCAAATATGAGTAAATTCTTGTATATTTAGCAGTCACAAAAAAATATTCATGATTAATTCACTACATGGAACTCACCAATAAAACGAAAACCAAAATGCAAAAGGAGAGGAAAACAACTAGCACTTACATCTGCTCCTTGCACAGACAAAGTAATTTGCTGTAAGTGTCTGTAACAATATTGATAAACTTGATGTGCTCACTCCGTAGCTCCTTGTAGCACCTTTCTTCAAGATATTTGGCAATCTACAGACAACAAATAATATAAGCATAATGCTCAGCAGGCAGCACTAGACTCACAAATCCCAAGGCTAAGCTGACACGTACCAACCAACGGATAGAGAAAATTGATAAAAGAAGTCCAAACCTTTGGGATTCGAACAGGATTTCTTGCAGCATATTCACATAGCTTAACAATCTTCCTTTCACTTGGAGGGCCATCCTGCAAAGTTTGAGAGACTTTAAACTTCTATTCCAGCCAATGACAAGAAAACAATATGTGGTATAAAAAATTGAGACAGTATGGGAATTAACAATTAACTTTACAGGAAGTTACTAGACCACTAATCAGCTTTGAAACACACGTAATTGCTATACGGGATCTCAAATTTAGTGATGCATGTAAAACACCCTTTATTTCATACATGGGTGACACTTAAACATGAAATTTGACATTTCCTTTCAGTAATCCCAACAGAAAAACCCTGCAGCAACTGTAGATATTACGTAGGCAGCATTGAGGTCTTGAAAAATATAAGATCGATTAAAGAAGAGTGCTTCCAATTTCTTCATTAAACATCTTATAACTTTGCATTCCTTTGATACCTTTCTAGATCAATTACATAGGATCCAAAAGTATGAAAAAGCTTTAATTACTTAAAGGGCCCATACCAAGAAATTTCAGGAATAAGTATGAATAACTTCATTTCTCACAGGCATTACATAATCAACTGGTCAAATTGCAAGAAACTAGCCATAAACATTAATTGGGAACATGTCTGTGAAATGAAAAGTGACTAAGTTTGAAATGTAACAACGGCAAGACACTCACAAGAGATTTAGGAAAAATTTCTGCAAGCAATTTCTTGTAGCGCTTCACTGGTTTTCGAGAGCTTGACCTCAAAGCAGGGCAACATACACACATGCTTCCACATGCTGGGAATATCTTTCTGGAGATGACTCCCATTTCCTGCTAACCAAACCAAAAACGAAGAAGAAGAAGAAAAGTGAAAACCCCAACAAAAATTTTCCCAGACACCATCAAAGCCTCATCTAGAAGCCAACCATAATAGATAAACTTAAAATATACCCAGGAAACAAAGAACCCAGAAACAAAAACCGAAAAAAATAAATGTAGAGCAAAGCTAACGAGCTCATACAAAGGCATATATAACGTATCAAAATACCCAAAGTTTGCATTTTTAGGAAGATATCATAAAACAGAAGAAGGGAAAAAAATCCCAACATTGAAAGGTGTTAAAACAAGGAAAATGTACATAAAGGAAAATACCTAAAAAGGAAGAAAAACAACAGCAAATATCGCATTTTTTTTTATTTCACCTAAAAAAATGAAAAAAAAACAAAAAACAAAAAACCAAAACCCAGAACGAGGAAGAGAGAAATACATCAGTTACAAAGACGAAAAGCCTGTGAAGAAATGGGAATAGAGTTTGAACAAGCAAAAAACTAGAGGACCCATTAAAGTGAAAATCAAAATAAAAATAAGAGAAAACAGAAGCATTCGAACCTTGGGCCGTGGAGGCAGATCTGGGGACCCAAAAGGCTTATTGTAGAGCCAGAGCAAAAATCATAAGGAGAGTTTTGCCCACCGCCGAGTTTTGCAGAAACTCAAAGAAAGAAAAAACCAAACCAAACCAAACCAAACCCAACCCAGGGGAAGAGCTTGACACAATGACACTGCATAATAAATGACACTGATAATGAAATTTTCAGAGAGAGAGAAATGGCGCGTGGATTAATACAAGTTGAAAGGAAAGGAGAGGAGTAGCACTGGCACTAGCACTAGCACGTGATAGGTATCATCTCATTTGGTTTCTTTCTTCACTGGCAAAAGTGAAGTATTGGGTTTGGTTTTGTCATTTGTGTCAGAACTTTGCAGACCACCAACAAATATATGAGTATGACCTCTCCTCCCTTTGTTTCTCTAGTTTCCTTAAAAATAATTTTGTTATTATTGTTTATTGTTTCCAACTTGGACTTCCGAGTTTTGTGTTTTTCTTTTTTTTTTTTTTCCCTTGTTCTCTTTTGCTTTTTTTAATTTTATTGCTTCAAAACTTGAATTTCAAACAAAAAAAAAGCAGGAGGAAACTGATCCTTGGTTTTCATGCTAGGCAAATGCCCCCCACCCCCCTATAGAATATAGGCCACACTCAAAAAACTGTGGACCCTTTGCTTAGAAAAAAATATATATTAATAATGAAAATTTAAAAATTTGACCCTTAACTTAAATTCTTTTCAGCTTAGGGCACTTAGCTTTATTTTGAACTCAAATAGGGGGGATGGCTTTTACCGCCTAGTTGAGTGGACTAGTTCTTATTGAAGAGTTGCATCATCACCTTTTGTTCGGGGAAAATTATGTTTGGTTTGCCAATAATTAGAATGATAACACAAGTTACAAAAAATTAAATTAAAATAAGAATATAAAATTTGAATTAGTAATGGAAAAAGAATTACTTATTTGATTATTGCATGAATAACATAAGAAGAATAGGTGTATTGACGAAAATACTCATGTTTTGCTTTTAAAAAAAATGACTATGTTTTGCAGGGGAGAAAAGGAAAATAAGGCTTTTCATAACTTGACTAATGAATGGAAATAATCTTCTTTAGATGGAGTGAAGAACACGGAATTATGTTTCCAAATGAATAATAATTTGATTCAACAATGGAATGTGCTTTAAAATGCACGGCATTGCATTTGAAGGCTCATTTTACGAAATCAAACATAAATAGAGCTGTAATGCATCAAAATTCAAATTCTATAGCATCGTTTCTCTCTACTTCATATTTTTCTCTTGTATTGATTGTTGTCTTCTTCTAAAGCAAATATAAGATCCAAAAAATGAATCTTTGATGGGTTATAATGAGACCCTTGAGCTTCTTAATAACACCAAGTTGAGTATTTTTCTCACTTTTCCAACTAATTTTCATGGAGAGGGGAAGATTACTCAAAAAAGAAAACTATTGTAATGGGATTGCCCAATTCTGAATTTCTCAAACTTTTCTCAATAATTCTCATGCCATCCTGTTTTCGAACTAGGTGAAAACTATTATTTGCCCCCTATTAAATTATGTGGCGTTTGATACTATCCAAATAATTGGCTGCATCCTAGGCCACGCGCTTGAATACTGACCTATACTATGGAAAAGTTTTATAGAGTAAATAGTACACAGCATGTGCCATTAGCAAAAGAATACACTGTACAGATCATATATGCAAATTATATAATCTTCTTTCCAAGTATATAGACAAACGTTTGAATGTATAATCAGAAGAGTCCAAGCACCCATATCAATTGCTTCCACAACGACTTCTAGTTAAGAAAATTTGGCAATAATAACAACATGGCTATTGGTTAAAATTGGCAATCAGTTTGACTTTTACATGGTTCTGTTAAAAATGGTCTCAATATTTTAACGCCAAGCTCTAGCTCTTTTAAATCTATTTTCTTTGGGATGGTCATATTTTTGTAGTTTGTCAAACACATTCCTCACATTTATAAAAGGGAGAAAAAGAAAATCAAAGAATTTATTTTTTAAGTTATCCGTTACATAGCATGGGAACACCACAGAGGGACCACAGTACTGAGCCAGGAATCTTTAAAAACCGATTTTGGATTGGTGTGAAACACAAGTAGTACATAGTAGGCTTTGGAATTTTGGATAGAAATCTTTCCAAACTCTCTTTTATATTGTTTTACACAAGTATTAATAATAATGCCGCAGGCAATGATGCCATAATGCTATAACTCATTACTAATATTACTCATTAGTAATACTTAGCACTACACTAGTTATATTAGTTTATAACCGACAAATTATAATTATAATTCAAACAATATTTATATAAAATTTAATTCATTAATTAAATTATCCAATAATAAATAATATGTTACGAGACCGTGAGTGACAGTGAGTGGTGAGTGCTTTATTCATTGCTCCAATATTAATACCATGACATTGAAAATACGTGCCTCGGTTAATCTTTTTGATTGCTGACCTGTCTTAAAGCAACCTCTTTGACTTAAATGCTAGGGGAAATTATGATACTTTGCCGGTGCAACAGAAGAATTATGCACCTAGCCAATCAAAAGCTCAAAGCGTTGTGGTGTACTTGTTTAGAAAGAATTAGACTTGGAATTTGAATTGAATGACAATTCCTATAAAAACCATTATTTAGATTTCGAGTGAAGGAAGAGTAATTCCCTTGGAAACACAATTATGGATTTGTTTCTCATTATTTATTTCACTGCTAGTTTCAAATCCCAGACAATTAGCAAAATATCATTTATATTTGTAATTGTATTCATATTTATATTACTCTTGTTCCATTATAATTCTTATTGTTATTTTGTTCTTATACCACAAATCAAAATCTATCTAATTAACAAAAAAGTATGAACTTGTAGATTTTTGCTTAAAGAAAAAACAATGACGTTTTTAAAAGGTTTGAGTGCGTGTTTATGATTACCAACTTGCTAAAATGAAAAATAATGATTTTTATTTTTTAAGGTTTTGAGTGGAATTTTATGAATGCCACCTTGCTAAGTGGGACTCATCCGATTATAGCTCTAAAAACAAATGTAAATTCCCAAGTCGCTTTCCTAAATTCCATGTTAAGCAAGTAATTGATATATTTAAGTTTTGTCTTGATATTGGTGAGCAATTAAGTCTTGGACTCTTGAAAAACAAATCAATAGCTATCAATCGAGGAATAATCTATTCATACCAAAAAAGAAAAATGTATATATATATATAATAAAAAAAATCTCACACACACACACAAGACCTATATCTTGAAATGCCCTGAAGAATTTTCCACCTGTGCAGGAGATATACTTTGGTGCTTTATTGTCCTTTTTTTTTCCTCTCCTATCCTTTTTTAATTATTTATTTATTTACAAAAATATACTTTTATATGAATAACTTAAATATTCTCATATAACATTAAATAATTAAAATTATTATTTTTGAGCACACCTTCACTTATTTACAATAATTTTAAGATATTTTGCTCAATTTAAAAAAAAAAGATTCAAAATTTTATATTTTTAAAATTTTTTTTGTGAATTAATAGTCGACGTTTTGGTTTTATTTTTTTATTTTTTGAGGGGTGGAGGATGGAGGCAGGTAGGAACCAATTGTTGTAAGTTTTTTTTTTTTTTTTTGTTTAGAAATCAATTGTGTTTTTTTTNTGGGTCTGGAGCTGTGAGTTGCTTCCCATTGTACTCTGGTGGAAGACCCTTGGGGCTTCCGACCTCTAGCTGTCGAGGTAAGAATCGGACTGGGCTGAGTCCATTCAGGGTCTGGGATGGGCTCGATCCTAGCCTTAGATAGCCCAATGGCTTATGTGGTACCACGTGCGACTCGTGTGACCTTTAACTAGTCACTCTGGATACGTGTTGGACGGTGTGCCCCGTTTATGACCTGTTATGCTACTTAACCGTCCACGTGGTGTATGATTTGAGAACGGGCCTCACAGTGTCCAATCGTCTCGGGATTTCCAACCCCCACAATGCAGACCCAGATGAGTGTTTAGACTCAGGAGAAATGTTCTACACTTGTCTTGCGTAAAATTATGCAAGTATAGAATGCTTCCTATTTTGTTTTTTTTTTTTTTTTTTTTGTAAGAGAACCACAGTTCAAGAACTTTTTTTTAAGAATTTAGGAACAATAAGTTGTGTAGTTACAATAAGTTGTGTAGTTATAAGACAAAAAAAAAATCATTAGTTTTCTCAATTTATATTGTTATTGTAATTTTTAAAAAGAGAAAAAAAATCTAAAAATTAAGTTATTGTAAAATATTAGAGGTGAAAAAATAAATATTTAGAAAAATATTTAACAAAAAAAGTATTTTTGTACATAACATAAATTTATAAAATATGTGAAAAAAAATTTTAAATATTAGAAAAATATGTTTAGAAATAAAGTGTGAAGAAAAAAAAAAAAAAGGACAGCAATAGAGTCACTCTTATTATTAATTTGTCAAGATTATTATTCATTTGTCAAGATTAGCGCCCTAGGGATAAGAATGAGGGAATACAGGGTAGCCATGTGGAAGAATTATATGTACTATGTATAAAGCAATTACTCTCTATTTGGAGTTTGATTCATACAAATTAAATTTGAGTCTTGTAACGAGCGAAGTGTGGGGTAAGTAAAAGGTGATGGCTTTAAACATTGGACCCCAATTTGATCACAACTGTACAAAAAGGAACTAGCCATCCCCGAATATAGTGAGATGGACAAAAACAGAAGAGGAAAAAACTCAAAAACAGGAGAGGAAAAAAGCTAAGCATAATTTTTTTTTTTTTTTTTAACTTTTAAAAGTATAGTTCCAGGGTGGTCCAGCGGTTAGGGGAGAGCTGGACCTGAAAAAGGACAATCATATATGACAATACACAAACAAGTTATAACATGATAGAGATTTTGGCATTTTATACATATTTACAAATAGTTCCAATTCATGCAAAAATTTGGTTAAGATTTGTCTCTCGGACTTGACTTGAATTCTCCAGCCAACACATAGGTTAAATGAGGGCAATTTCCAACTAAACAACAAAGAATGATAATACGGATTCAACTCTAATGGTTACATTCTTTACAAACTAACTTGTCATTATTTAATTAGTTGATACCATCTAAGTTGGTTCATTCAATTAGAAAAAGTCACGACATTAATATCATCCATTATATACTAAGTGTACCAATCACAAGATAACATTTTATTTGTTACATCATCGAGTAAAAAGAAGCTGAGGTAAGAACTGTTACGTATAGTATTACCCTAAGACAAATAGCACAATAGAATTGGTACGTATAGTATTAACCTAAGACAAATAGCTCAACAGCATTGTGACGAACACCATATATTAACTTGGAAACTTATAATGACAAAATAGAACAACATGATTTCCCATCAGAGTAATTAATTCTCTCTCTTTTAATCGAGATAAAGTGGCTTTGAGTGTAATGGAAGATAGCAAACAGTGAGCTGAGAAGCTCGACTAAAGAACCCAACAAAGAAAAAGCAACAACATACAAGAAAAAGATGATTAAATTGTACTCTCTCATAGGCACGTTTCTTTTTTTTTTTGGTTGATTATTTGGGAGACTCGTCGAATGGTAGAGCCACCAAATATAGTACCAAGTATGGATGATTAAATTGTACTCTCCCATAGGCACGTTTCTTTTTTTTTTTTGGTTAATTTTTTGGGAGACTCGTTGAATGGTAGAGCCACCAAATATAGTACCAAGTATGGATCGCACTTATATTGGATCTCACAGTATGCAGGTTTACCAACCATGATCACGATGAATTCCATTCAATAGCTTCAACTGACTTCAAGTGACAGGCTCCAGTAGGCACCCCTGCAAGAGATGGTTTAAGAGTTGTAACTACTCATGTAAGATGTGATGTGAGTGCCATTTATGGTGCTTACTATTCCTCCTCTTATTTGGCAGAGAAAAGGGAAATATATTAATTAAAAAAAAAAAAAAAAAAAAAAAAAAAAAAGAAAGACGGCTTCTCAGATGAGTTCTCAGTTCTCACTCGCAACCAACAAAACAAGATTTTGTTCCCATATGTACAAGTTTAACCAGAGTCGGAGAATAACAGTCCAAAGGAAATAGATATTCAATTACTCCCAAGACTTGAGAATGGATTTCCAATTCACCCATCATCTTAATCATGATTCAGTTGACCAATCAAATTACTCGAGCAGTGGGCATTCCATCCCATCAAAGGAGCAAATGATGAAAAGTAACACTAACCAGTCACAATGTGGTCTCTTCTACCTCTTATAGTAATACCAGATCCAGAATCCACCAAGTTGCAACATACAGTATGCGCACGCATAACTACACTACTCCTAAATATAAATCCTTGACAAGTTGCACTTATAAACCCTTTCACAAGAGGGGTCGAGGTGGGGGTGGGAGTGGGGTTGAAGGGTTGCATTTGATAACCAAATGAATTTTATACAAAATGTGATGAAAGATCAATTTCATGACCTCAAAATTTTGGCTCATAAAATATAAGAGAGGAGGGATATTTCAATGTCTTAAAAAATAATTTACAGTGAGATACAGTAGAAGAGCGAAAATTGTGAACCCAAAAACATCTCCCTCATGTTGCATGTTTATCATTACGTGAGCAGACGAGTGAAAATTGTGAACTCAAGAGGTCTCCCTCACATTTCATGTTTATAATTTGCTTGAGCAGATGAGTGAAAATTGTGAACTCAAAACATCTCCCTCACAGTGCACTTTTATCATTGCTTGAGGCAGTACTTCGAACGCAAGTTATCTACCATCTCTGCATACTCAATTGGAGTTGCCTCGCCACAAAATACCTCATTCCATATCTTAACAAGATCTGCCAGTAAGGACACTGAATCAGTAAAAATAGGAACAAAGGAAAACTTTAAATGTTGAAACATGAAGACAGTGTCAGGACACCATTTTGTTCAAAGATCAGATAAAGTGGTAAAATACTGCCTGTGTGATATCTGAGAGATCTAGCTTTCAGAAACATTGGACATGATCAGCTTATTGATAGAGAACGTCTAGAGTGATAAAATTTGGAAAAATTCAACACCAGCATCCGTACCTGATCTATCTGCGGATGTGAGACACATGGCAATAATGCTAAACCTTGGGACTTTGGTTAAGTTCTCCAAAAAACTTACAGCTAGATCCATTTCTTCACTGTCAACCCAGAGGGCAGAATGAGTACATTAATAATTCTAAACGTGAACAAAAGTATTATATGGATTAACATCCTTTACCTGAAAAAGGATGCAAGGCACTTTACAATGTCAACTAGAACTGGAACAGTCAAAGCATTCTTAAAAATCTGAGGTAAGGCTCCAGGAGATATAGCCTAACAAAGGACCAAAGTAGTTAGTTGACTTACAACTGGAAAAAGAAGAACAGAAACAGTGAGATTATTTGGGATTGCAAAAATTGAAAAGAAAACCAGTGATTTCTCTTTCTCCTTTCTTGACTTGTGCGGTTTGATTTAAGGGTTTTGGACAGACGGGAAATCACATTGGCCATAGCATAAGGAAGAAAGTCAACAGAGTGTCAACCATCCACAGTGCAATAATAAACTATATTTAACATCAGACTCAAAGAATGTCTTCAGAGGACAACATGGTTCAAATCAAACACTGAAACAAAACACACAAATTCATTTNCTACTGCACCTCAAGCACCTCCAGATCACGTCTTTAATGTAAACAGTTTGAAATTAAAATGAGATTCTCATCTTGACAATGATTTGAATGAAAAAACTAAAACTAAACCATGGTAACTCCATTACAGACCTTCAACAGACGAGCCTGCAAAGCACGATCACCAGAAAGTCCTTGCCAAGAAACCTCAAATTGATAAGCTGAAGTTGGGGGGCTGATGTTCTTTGCTGTTTCAGCCATGGCTTGGGAAGCAGCTCGAGATGCAAGCTCTTGCACTGATTCCTTAAGCTCTTGCTTTCTAGCTACTTGTTTTCTCTGCCCAAAGAAATGAGGAACATTACAAAGAAAAACGAAAAGAGGATGAGAGAGAAGAATCAAACATATTAGAAGGAAAGCGGTACACATAATCAGAGATAAATAAATATTATCAGTTGAGTTTAATTTCTTTATGAGAGCATTACAAGTCAAGAAGCATTTACTAGAATATTAGGAGATAAAACAAACGTGAATCAGAAGAACTTTATTGTTGATACCTTGGTGAAATCTTGCGCCGCAGGTGCTTCTGTCTTTTGAGTAGCACTTTCGAAAGGTTGCACTCTATGACTATTTACTTTGGTATCCTTCTTTTCTACTTTCTGCATTTTTTGTATAGTATTCTCTAGTGCTGTAGAAGTCTTCTGATGGATTACCTGGAAAGAATCGAGTCCAATGTTTTAGTTCTTTCATTTCCCCCAAACAAACCCCCATAAAGAGAAAAATCTAAATTAAATCAATGAAACAAAGATAAGTACAGTAATTTCAATGGATGCCATATTATTAACTTAGTAGTCACTAATCAAACATAATAAAACCTAGTACGTAATTTTTTTCTTTTAATAACACCTAGTTAGTAATTAAACCTGCAAGTGGACACTAACAGAGATCACTTAATCAGAAAGGCCATAAAAGGTTTGCTCTTTCAACAAGAAACATATTCCAAGTTCATTACAAAACAAGCAACATCTGCACATGAAGATATGCTTACTTTCTCATAGAATGACTTGGCCTCGGAATACTGTTTCTTGATTTCTTGGTTCTGAGGCTCCAAATGCAAGGCAAACTCGGCATCTGTGGATAGCTATATTCATTAAATCAGAGAGACCAAGATTACAATCATATAACATTAAAATATGCCACAATTTTTGACATCAAGAACCAAAATCTAGTCCGGGTACCACGTACCCTCGATGCATTCTTTAAGTTTTCCAAGCTCTTTTCTAGCTGTTGCTCGCCTTGAATATGCTTTAATGTAACGGTCATCCATATTCAAGGCCTCGGTGCAGTCATCCTCAGCTTCCTGGAATCTAAAGAACAAAATTGAAGCACAAAAGTATATATTATAAGTAAGGTACTTGGGAAACAAAAGTAGAACTTGCTCTCAAAAGTGAATACCTACAATGTCAAGGATTTTTTATTTCTTTCTGGCAATAAGTAAATATGACTAACTGTTATACAAAATACTATATGACTAACCGAAATAAGAAGTTTACTAACCATTTGGTCCAACTATTCTAAATTGAAAATAATTCATGGACATATACATTTCTCAGAAAACTAGATGATCAAGAACAGTACTTGCCTTTTGACTTTCAGATATGCCAATGCCCTATTTGCATAAGCTACTGCAGTTGGTGAGAAAGCAATGCTTCTTGAATAACAGTCAATAGCTTCCTTAAACTTTTTCTGCTTAAAATACTCATTACCCTGAAGGTTAAGACACCAACCGCAAACTTAGCATCAAGATGATCAATCTGCAACAAAATCCATTGAAGAAAAAAACTGAGCCCGGGAAACTCCTACCAATTCCTTCTCTGAAGTTGCGTCAGCAAAAGTATCTTCAGAAACGGAACTACTTGGCATTCTATTGGTTGAATCATAGTTCCTCGAATAGCCATATTGTGTTGAGCTACTTAAATAATCAAGTGTAGAGGATTTTCCTGCTGGTTTCCTGTCGTAACCAGCTGTTCCAGTCTTCTGGGATGAAACCTTTACATAGTATCGGTCACGGTTATGCAAATCGTAAACTTACTACATAGAAAAGAGATGGGTATATAAATATGTAGCATATACCAATTACTAATTAAACTTACATTACTCTCACACCCACACATTTTCAATAAAAGGTGCAACAGCATAAAAGAGCGAAAAAGGTACATTTTCAAAAGGCAAAAAAGGGAAAAATGTACATGGTGTCAAAACACAAGAACGACTGAAAAAACATAAGTTTCCTCAACCAGGTAAGAATATAGCGAATTGGGTACTTAATTACAAGTAAACTGTAAGCGGGTTTAATCGATTACCGATACTTCCTTGTCTGAAGCTTGTGCTCTCAATTTCTTGTCCTTCTCCTTGTCCTTGAGGGAAAGTTCCCAATCCTGCAAGTCACTCAAAATCCCCTGGAAATCCTAGAAGAACCCGAAAAAAGGGAAGTAACAAAAGGTAGCCAATAAAAATTATAAACCTAATTTACTTGTTCATCATTCTCATCATCTAGTGTTTGTATGCGTTGTGTTGTGTTACATATATCTTATATATTTGTGTATAAATCATAAAAGTATAAGCAAAGCATGGTAGTTAGCTACAATTGCAAGTCAAAATGTTTTATCATGTACTACATTTCTGATAACCTAATCAAGAAAAACTCAAAAGAGCATCAGTGTTAGATTTTTCCAAAGGTTTTTGAGACAAGACGATAGAGCAAGGCTTTAAGAAAGAATGAGACGAAGAAGAAGAGCAGAGTAGAAGAGTTATACCAGAGCTTCGTCGCGACCGTGCTTGCTTGGAGCCCTAGCCATGACCCCTTATGAGCTCCGGTTGCAGATTGTTCCAGAAGGAGGGAGAAGAGAACCGAGTACTGAAAAAAAAAATAATATAAAATATGGAGAAGAAAAATTATGTTGAAAATTATGTTTTCGACAGATACTCAAATAAATATATATATATATATATATGGCACTAAATAAATATGAATGAAAATTTATCATTTATATTTTTTTATTATAAAAATACGAGAAAATTAACATTAATAATAAATGTCTTTTCATACGTTTTATTATAGTCATTAAATCACCATTAGACGGTGATCCAACTGCTAAAAAAAAATATCTACTCATGAGTAAAAAAAAATTTATATTAAATTGGCAATCCTATATATATATATATATATATATGGACACCAATCCAGTAGGTATTTTTTTTTTTACCTATGCATAGGTATTAATTTGGTCAATGAAAATTTAGCATGCATATTTTTTTATTGTAAAAAGTAAGAGAGAGAAAGAGCATTAATGATGCACGTCTTTTCATGTACTTCATTATAGCCATTGGATCACTATCTATCTAATAGTGATCCAACGTTTAAAAAAGAAATACCTACCTATAGGTAAAGAAAAAAAATACCTATTGGATTGGCAACCTATATATATATATATAAAAGTATCAATTTGGTCAATGAAAATTTAGCATGTACAATTTTTTATTGTAAAAAATAAGAGAGAAAAAGAGCATTAATGATGCACGTCTTTTCGTACACTTCATTATAGCCATTGGATCACCGTGATCTAACGGCTAAAAAAAAAATACATATCACTGTGATCCAACGGCTAAAAAAAAATACTTACCCATAAGTTAAAAAAAAATACATATTGGCAACTAATAGCTTTTTTTTTTATCTATGGGTAAGTATTTTTTTTAGCCGTTGGATCACGGTGATCCAATAGCTATAATGAAGTATATATATATATATATATATATATATATATGGTTGTCAATCTAATAGGTATTTTTATTTACATATAGGTATGTATTTTTTTTTCAGCAGATTGGATCATGTTTAATGGTGATCCAATGACTATAATAAAATGTATAAAAAGACGTGCATTATTAATGTCCATTCTTCTCTCTTACTTTTTACAATAAAATAATGTGAATGATAAATTTTTATTAGCCAAATTAATTTATCAGCCAAATTAATACCTATACATAGATAAAAAAATAATAATACCTATTGGTACCATATATATATATATATATATATATATATATATTCTACAATAAAATTATACGTAAACGACAATCAGCAACTAAATACTGAAATTATATATGGAAGATGTACCGTCGTACAAGCTCAAGAACTCGTTTAAGCATATATAAAACGACATATGATTTGCTATCCAAGTATTCTGTCGTATATGCTGGTGAACAACATGTCGTTTGCTGCTTGAGCAACTCAACGACATCTCGTTTCTCAAATGTAGCATGCTCTTGTTTGTTTCTTTTCTGTTTGTTGTTTTATCTTTATACCTTTTTTTGTACTAATTCTGTTTTCAGTCACGAAGAATTACTCAAATCTTTGTTAGATTCATGACTTCCAAAATATCTGAAATGTCGTCCATAATATATATATGTACATTTTTTTTTTTTTTTGTGGTCTCAAATTGATTCTTGAACTTTTATATGTCTCATCTTGCTAATTATGTTTTTTTGTCTCAATTTTGGTTCATGATATATATATATATATATTTTTTTTTTTGCATTGCACAATACAATTACAAACCACAGTTGGTGGGCGTAAGAGTACATATTTATTTATTTACAATACATAAAATGTCAATAAATACACAATTATTATAAAGTTTTTTTATTTGATTATCATTATAAATAGGATTAACAACAGAGCTAAATAGCCAAGTCCAGACAACTAACACGCTGTTAAGGGTGACATCTTTTCATGTATTGCCTTGTAGCACTGAAGACTGCATAGGGGAAGCTTCGACTCTGAATCACGGTACTTGTAAGGGTTTGTACAAGACGGACCAGCGCATTTCTCACGAGGAGGTGGATAACTGAACCAACATAATCAATACTAGACATTATTTTTTTGAAAAAAAAAAAAATCAAAAAAATCAAAAAGCCAAAAGCAAGGAAGTAAATTCATGTATAGCTAAGGGAACAAGTATAGTTTTAAGGCTGATAGATTCGCAAACTTGAACCAAATGATCTCCAAAGTCCAAATTATAAAGAACGAATAGGGCTAGTTTGGTATTGTTGCGCTGCTTAAAGAAAATATGATTTTGATCAAATTGGAAGCACAAAATAAAAGCTATAATTTTTAGCTTCTCAAAGCAGTTGTGAAAAGCCATTAGATTATGTGTCAATAGGTTTTGAAATCTTTTACCAAAACAGTCAGCCTCTGAAAAAACTGTTTTTTAGGCAACAGATTATAGATCATCTAACATAAAGCAGGTTTACTAAACACTAGTTGTACCTAAAATTATTTCATAATCAAAACCGAGAGTTTCGGCCCAAATCACTAGTCAAAATTTGACAAAGAATGATGTCATCATTTCCTAAACCTTTTGAAGCTCATAATACCATGCTGCGGTACGCAACTTCCAGAAAAGCTAAACCTCAAAATATAGTTAAAACTACATTTTTCTAACATCGTCTAAGAGATTAAGAAGCATGATAAATTGTAAAAGCCATTTAAGCTAAAATCACTAAAATGAAATGAATATGTGCACGTAATATATACCTGCAAGGCTTGGAGTTGAATATGGTTGGCAAGCCCATTTCATTAGGAAATGTCACTACGGTTCCTGAGGGACCTATCACCCATCGAACAGAGTCAGATGCAAGTATTGTAGCATTTGCGGCTCTCTCCTGCAAAGATTAAAGGATGGATCGCACCATAACTAAAGGGAAATGTTCTATCACACTATCGCACCATAACCAGTAAGAGTATTCCTCGTGTAACAGTTACCTGTGCGATATCTTCCTTTCGTTTCTTAATCTTGTCTTCTCGTTTCTTCCTACTGGAATCTTGGCCCAGGATCTTTCTGATTGCCTCGGCCTAAGGTTAATGGAAAACAAAGAGCACATGCATTATCAAGTAAATGCCTTCACGTAGACAAAAGACTCCTAATAAACAAGAGGCCAAACCTCAGATTCCCTTGCCGCCTTCTCTACTTGAATCCGGCGTCTCTGAGCAGCCTCTGCTTTCTTCAGTTGCTGCTCCACTTCAGAAAGTTTCTCCTTTTGTTCTGTCAATAAAATAACCAATGATACCATCTTAGTGGAGGTTCAACATGTGCTCAAAGAAGTTACTTCAGAAGGCCAAATAACCCAAAAGCATAAAAAGAAAGTATCACCCACTTCTTGGAGGAGCAGGGGGCAACCCGTTTGGAAACTCAATAAGAGTTACATCTAAGCTGGAAGTTACATCTTTGCCAGTTTGAAGGGCTCTTTGACGGGTAGTCATCGTCATTTCCTTCTTATTATCAACGACTAAATCAACAAACTCCTTTCTTGGTTTTCTCCTCTTGCTATTGGGCTCATCATCTGAAATTGATTCTTCCTCTTCAATATAATCAGTATCATCTGATACTCTCCCTGATCTGGACTTCTTAGTTTCCTTCCTCAATCTTGAGGAGCCATAGTCTCCCATATCAACATCATATTGGCGATCAGAACTCCTCTTTAACACCTTCGAAATCCTCCTTTGCTTCCTGCTCTCTCTTTCCTCATCATCGGTGTATTCTGCACTAGCACCCGTAGAGGTTCTGAGTTTTTCAAGGTATTGAATCTCCAAATTGTTCTCTTCCCCGTCATCCAGTGCTTCATCTATAAAGTGTCTCCTAGATACCCTCTTGCTCTTACGAATAGGTTTGTACTTCTCCATTTCCTTTTCATAGATATCTTCATCAGGCCCAACAGAACTAGCCTTCCCAGCATTAAATACATTTCGAGAATCCTTCCATGGCCTTCCCTGCAGGGCACTTCCCTTATCTGAAGTAAAGGAGCGATTGCCCTCTGAATCCTGCACCAAAGATAAAGTTATCCTAGATGCACCCAAAAAAGAAAAAAAAAATCCGTGTACTCGCATAAACAAAATAAGAAGACAGGAAACCAAGATCTCAGGGCATATATAATTCAGCACAAACAAAATAAGAAATTCTAGAAAATTGAGAACAACCTTTAGTCCAACATTAACCTATGAACTTCCATTTTCTCTGATTTGCACAAGCAATGGTACTAATGATTTTTTCCTCTTTATCACCTCAACTCGTCAATGGTTCAAAACAGTAAAAATTTATATAAGTAGATTTCGAAGAAATGGTCCTTAATACCTGTGTCATCTTCTGCCGAGGCCGAGGCCGAGGGGCATCTGAAACGTGAGAAGATTTTGTAGTAGACGACCCAACAGCAGATGCACCATCAGATATGGAATTGGCATGAATTGTTCGTGTTACACCACGAACTTTAAGCTTAACCTTTTTCACTTTATTCTCATTATCCAAATCATATGAAACAGCTTCAAAATGCCCCACACTGCTCGTGGTTGTCCAATTTGCAGGGGCAAGGACACCTTTGCTAGACCTTTTAGAAGCCATCCCACTGTGCCTCTGCTCATTACTGCCTCGAAAAGAGCCATTATTAGAAGCTTCATCAGAATCTGCAAGTCCTCCATCTTCATTTTTAATCACATTCTTGGCAGACTCAGATTCAGCATTGTTACTAAATGAGGCCCTAGAGCTGCATAGGTTCAGATTCATTTCTTTCTTTCGAGTAACTGAACCGGAACCATTATTTTCGTCACTCGACCCTTTGCTAACATCTGACAGGGATGAGACTTCACGGTAATCCAAAGGCAGCGGCGAGTCATTCCGAGGACGACGGGAAGCATTACTCCTTTTCTTTCTTACTGAACTGCTAACATCACTGACCCCCAGACCTCCAAATCCTTCCATAGAAGTCAAAAGGTTTGAGCTTCTGCCATTCCCAGAGAAAAAGGTGCTCAATAAGAGATAAGAATCACTCAAGTAGCAGTACTACATATTATACATATCATAAACTAGTTTTGAAAGAAAGAACTAGGGAAGGCATCAAAAGTCATGGAAACATATGCAACTAGAAAAGGAGAAGAAAAAATTTTGGACGCTACTACTACTAAGGAATACAAATTTTCTCTATTTTTCTTTATTAGTTGTCTACAAAACAAGTATGGCAATTGAAAAACACATTTTAAGCTTCATCTAAACTTAAAACTGCAAAATTAGAGTAGGGCATGTTTAGTTGTTTAGTAAGCTGTAATAGGAATAAGAATAAGAGAAATGCTTCCCTTTCTCTTCCATTCAGTGTTGCTTCTTACCTACAGATTTTGTTGAACTGCTCTCACATAATTAGCGAAATTGGAAATAGATCAATTTTTAATTTTTTCTCATTTCTCTCCAAAACTCTTTCTTTTTACGATTTTTTTGGTTACAAATTAGTTGACATATGCCCATAACTTATGTTTGAATGGTTTCCAGACCCTGTAAAACTACACTCAACTAGGCTGTGTTGAGACTTTGAGTAGACATTAAAAACCATGAAAATAATTTCTCCCAAAAACTCATAGCTACAGTGAACCCCACTCAAGAAACGAGTACAGAACCAGAAAATTCAAGCTTGAAACACAGCTTGATAAACTAAAATTTAACAGGAAATCAATCTTCTAATCCTGCCCGGTACAAAATTCAAAGCCAAACTAAGAGACATCAATCATAAGATTTATAAAAATTACACCCAAAAAAAAAAAAAAAATGGAAGCACCAAATGCAAAAATTCAGAAGAACCAAAAACTCGAAAAACCCACCAAGAAACACAAGAGAGGGACCAAGAAGGGGGAGCTTTACCTATGTGGGTTGGGAACGAAACCTTGAAATTCGAAACCCTAAGACCAGGCCACTGTTAAAAAGATGATCACGATCGGCCCAGAGCTACAAAGAGAATTTCTTTAGCCAGGTGGGGAACCGTAATCGGATAGAGAGTTAGGAAGTGAGATACTAAAGCTAGGGGTTTTTATGGATTAGAGGAGGCAATTGGTAAAGAAGGGATTCAATTGTTATAGTCACCATCTCTGTGAATCCAATGGTCCTGTGGTTACGTTGGGTCACCACCAAACTCTTCTCGATGCACATCTCTCTCAAGGCTTTTCGCCTCTGTGGTCTTTGGAACAGAGGAACACGCAACGTATCGGTACCAAAACGACGTCGTTCAATCCAAATACGTTTCTTTCCATTGTTTTTCCACTGTTTTGACTCTTTTCTCTCCTTTTTTTTGTTTTGACGAAAAGTTTTGACTGTTCACATCTGGGTATTTATTGTTTCACACTTTCACTGTATATTTAGTAGATTTGACTTGCTGCTTCTCCATTTTATATTGTTGTTTAAGCAAAATATAGCAACAACTTTTGAGAGAGAAATCGTCGCTTATTATTATTGGTATTATTATTACCTCCGAGGCTCCATACAGAAGCACTTATGAAAGCTCAAAACATGTACAAAAACCAGCTCTGCTATTCTCTTTTCCTTATTCAGTGAACAAAACAATATTGCAAAACCAAACATAAGACATCAAAGAAAAAGTCTTTTCAATGACTTAAAGGTCAACACTTTGGGAGATCAGACGGTGGTGGAGGTAGCTTCTGATTAGGGAGCTCCCCATCTAGGACAATCCACGCCATCCTTAGCCCCCAGCTGAGATGAACATCAAAATGGCAATGCATAAACCAAACCCCTGTTTCAGATGCCAAACATTAGAGGTACTCAGCTTAATACACAGGTTTTACTATCTGGGCAACAATGAAAACAAGAGATAACACTCTATAGTGCCAAAAACCAGAGCTTAGAGTAAAATTGCTGACCTGGGTTGTCTGCGAAAAACCGGATAGCGAGCCACCCACCAGAAGGGACACCAGCTGTGTTCCTTTCAACTGGGTCAACGAGATTGAACTTTGCAGGGTCTTCCGCAGGGTCAAAGTTCCCAGAACCTTGACCAACGACGAAGAAGTTGTAGCCATGGAGGTGAAGAGGGTGGCTTTCGGCTCCAAGAATACTAGTGTCCTGCATCACTACTTGAACACTCGTGTTAAAGGGTAGGACCACCACTTTGGTGCCATTGCTGACATGAGTGTTGTTTGGTGGTGTCCCTGTATAGTTGAACTGAACCAATGGAAAGCTGGGAAAATCAGTGGTGTAAACTCCATTAGATTTTCCATAAAAGTAGGACTGAAGGAGAGCTCTAGAAGGTAGTGCAAAAGATATGTTGTTGACTGTAGCCGAAAACTTAGTCCCATTGGGGCCTTGGCAGGTCTCGTTTTGGGGGCAGGGGTTGCTTCCAAGGCCAACGGTGAAGAAGAAGCTCTTTTGGACGGTTTGTGGGACTTTTGCTGGGAACTTGTCGTTTGCCAAAGACCGGAATTTTTGACTGAAGTTCGAGACGAAATTGGTGTCGTTTATGGCTGGGAGACTTGGTTTCAGGATTGGAAGAGGTTTTGACATTGTTTTTGTTGTGTATTCTAGGGTACCTGAGGTGGTGGAGTTGTCAAAGGTGCCTTGGCCCGTGAAATATGGTCTGGCTGAGATCAAGAAAGTGGCATTTGGAGTATGGGATTTGGTTTTGAGGAGGACATTAGTAGTCTGTCCTGGGGCAATGAGGAGAATATTGGTGTTGAATGGCTTAACATACACTGCATCAGCTTCAACGACTGTGAAGCTGTGGTTAGCTACACTGAGAAAGAGATCGTCATTGAGTGCAGCATTGATTAGACGCAGGAGGTAAGTTTCATTTGGCTTCACTTTTAGCTTGAATGTATCTGTGAACAACATGAAGAAACAGAAATTTCTCACTCGAAAAAAACAAAAGTAAGCTTTTATTGTCTGTTCTACCAATAGAATTAAGAGATTTAGCTTTTAGTTATTTATTGGAACGAGATCGTCCGTGGAATTGAGATGTCTCCTTCCCTGTCTTACTATTATTAAAATGCTACGTTTCCTTTCACGTATTCAGTGGTATTTAACGTCAAGACGACCACGGGTCAATTTATTACTAGATTATAATTAATAAATTAATGTCAAATTGTATCTGAAATATAATTATAATTAATTAATAACAGATTAACACATTATGTAGTGTTAAACACCGTACAAATTACACCTGAAATGTAATTATAATTAATCAATAACAGACTGACATATTATGTAGTGTTGGATACCAAATAATATCTTATAGCATTACTTTTTTTTTAATGTATTTTTTTCGTTTTAATGAAAAACTTTTTCTTAGCTTAAATTCAAGAAAGAATCTAGACTTCATTTGTTCTCTTACACTTCACTGGTACCTTTAGTAGAACAATTGTATGATGGTCCGGGGAGTCCATTTATTGTGTATGCATCAGAGACATTAGGACCAGCACCAGTCTGTAGAGCTTGAGATATAACAGCCTCCGTATCAGCGTTCCACCACTCACCTGTAATTTTAGCATAAGTTTTGTTAAGTAAACCAAGATTAAGGTCTATAACTATGCCTCTCCATGTAACAATGCTTGGAAAAATTTGAACTAGTGTTTGATGGAAAATTTTCTTTCTTACCAAACAGGATGGGAATTTCCTTGTATGGTTTGGCAAATGGGTAAGTCTCTCCAAGCTTAGGGAGGATAATTAGGGGACCATAAAGAGTAGCTCTTAACCATGAAATGTGGGCATGCCAGAAAAGAGTCCCTCTTTGGCCAACAATGGTGAAATTGTACACATAACTCTGCCCAGTTTGGATAGGACACTGTGTTATATAAGCTGGTCCATCAGCCCACCCACTTTGAAGTTGTCGTATCCCATGCCTGTTTTCATCAAAACGACATAAAACAAACCAGTCTGAAGGCCAATGGTTAAAGAGCATAAATAGAGTGCTAGACTTTATTTGTTGATTTATAGCACTCAAAATGAATAACTCTTCTTCTCACGTTGATATATATATAATATTAACTCAGAATAGTGGAATGTGTTACTCATACCAATGAAGACTAACATTGTTAGTGACATGATTGACCACTTTGACCACCACTCTATCTCCTTCTCTAGCAACAATAGGAGGCCCTGGGAACTTCCCATTAACTGTTATAATCCTCTTTGTGTGGCACAATCTTGTGACATTTTGTAACCTTATCTGCAAAATTTGAACTTGAAAATTCAGAAAATGACAACCATTTATGTCACCCCGAAAAAAAAAAGTTGATGAATAAATAAAATGGTATTAGTTTAAATGAGCTACAAAACTGGCTCAAACTTAATAGTGAAAACACATACATCAAACTTATAGTGCCTTATGACACCTTCATGTTCTGCACTGGCAAACTCAGGAAAGAGCCAAATATGGTTGACGCAGAAGATAAAAGCAACAAGATATACTGGCTTTGGAATAGGATGAACAACCATATTTTTAGACTAATACTTTTCTATCTTTGATGTATTTTGTTTAAGTGGGGAAAGTTTGGCAAATTTTTGCCAACGTTCAGAGTGAAGTCATCTACATAAACTAGTGAGTATTGCTTATATAGACATGTTGTTAACCATGTTTTGGTTGATTTCAAATTAAGCAGCTGTTGGCCCAGCTTAACCAACTGGAGTGTTGTAAAAGTCAATTTAATTTCTTGACCACCCTCTTAGTATTTTATGTAACCCACGTTCTTGTTTAATCCTCTTTGTTCTTCTGAATCATCTTTCCCACTCATGCATGCATTTTATAGTTGATTCAATTCATGTAGGTCTATAATATTTATAACCCATTTTTGCTTCTTCACAACAGTTACCAGAAAAACAATAATAACCCCAACAAAATAAACAAAGGTTATAATTCCATTTTCCCCCCATAGGGAGTCTATGAGACTATGACCATGTTCTATGTTAGTTTGCAATATGGATAAACTCTTTTAGTATCAGCCAAAATGTCAAAACTGTTGAGCCCATTTGTGATCATTTTGGGATGGTGTTTTTAGTTTTCAAAGGTGGTTAATGAAAAATATAGGTGAGTGAGATGTTTAGTAAATTTCGTATCTGGCGAGCGTATTTTAGAATTTGTTGTTTAACTATTATTTTAAAAAAAAAATTAGAAGTTCATTAAAAGAAAAAGAATTTTAGAAGATAGTAAGAGTTGCTTCTACAAAGTTAATTCTCTAGCACTCCTAATTTATAATTTACTAAATACTTAAAAATGTGGCTTTTAAATAGCATTTGTAATAAATTAAATTTAATGTAATGTTACTTATTGCACAACAAAACATTATCAAATTGTTAAGCTTAATTATGATGATTAAGAGTTAAGACAGAACCTTTCTGCCCAATTAATGTTTTTGTCAATTTTAATGTTATTGATAATCATTTTCATGGTATAGAATATAATTTTTTTGTGCTTCTAGGTTTGGTTGGTAAAGGAATTCTGGGTTCAATGACATGGAATAGGACATTCAACCCACCTTTCTTCAAGCCAGAAAAAGTACAAATGAGATTGAGTAGGTTCATTTGTTACTTCTAACTGTTCTCATGTATTTTATATATATATATATACGGGGACTAGTCACTAAATCTTAACCATGAAGGGCAATAAAAAAAATACATTTTACCAACCTCTTAGTTTTCCATTCACATATTCCACGTAGGATGCTTACTAAATATATAAATAAATATAAATTTCCGATCCAAATACGTAGACAGATATTTTTTTTAGTCACAGGAATAATCTGAGTAATTAAAAAAAAATAAAATATTTATAATTTAATATTTTTCTAAATAAATACTCATAATTTAATATTTTTCTATCTCCATCTTTTACCACGAAAAAAAGTAATAGACAAAATAATACGAGAAAAAAAAATAAAAATTCCTATCGGATCGATGACCATACGTATATATTTGGCTTAAACATTATTTTATTTGGCAGGTAGAAGATTGTAAAGGATAAAAGATTGTAAAGGATAAGACCTGGGACATTTTCCTTAACAACGCAAATAATATATATGTAACTATGTACCCATATCGGAGAATTATGCATCAGTATTTGGAAATGTAATGTGCACATAGATTACTGGCAAGGACAGCTTTTTTTTATACTAAAAATTTACATCAAGTAATGTGGCAATGACTTTAGATCATATTTTATTTCAAATGAGTCTACACTATTTAATTGTGTATTTAACAATTCTTTCACATTATTTCATGTAAATTTTCTTAAAAAAAATAAATTGTAGAATCAAAAAATATGGAGAAATTGATGTACAAGAATAAAGTCATTTGGTGGTGAAATAATATTTTCAAAGCCACTTTAAAAGTTGTCATTCTATGTATGACTCAATTCCATGCAAATTGATCCTAGTTCGGTCTAAATCTAAAAATATAAATGTTTGTAGCATAATTCGTAAACCTAATGCATGCACGCCTATTTGGCTCGTAAGATTTACATGTTTAATAAATAATAACTATTTAACTGGTTTATTTGTGTAGATATTTAGTAGTTGGAATATTTTTTTTTTAAAAAAAAAAAAAAGAAAAGAAAAGAAAAAGGTAGGAGTTCAAATATAAGACCTCAAAAATGAGCACTCGTGTTTGAAAAATAAACTGGGTTTATACGCAAGATAAAGAAGAAATAGGAAAAGTTCAGATTTCACCTTCAAACACTTTAATAATTCATGTTTGGATAAGACTTCCACTAGAGAAATTGAAGTCACTTCTTGTTCCCAATATCTACCCCTGCAATCTTCAGTTCTTGGATTAAGCAGTCACATGTTGGTTCATGGTGCCAATGGATGGTGGATAGGACTTGAAAAGAATTAGAACTTAGCCATTATTTTCCGTGTATATGGTTGAATAGGTACAACTTATTGATGCCAAATTTAATAATATAAAAATCAAATTATGCTTTTTCTCTTGGCTTTTTTTTTTTTTTGGCTCAACTTTTTCTCTTGGGTTGTATAGGTATCATGATCAATAGAACTCAATAATGTTCATTTATCATAAACCAATATTCCGGCCTAAGGGGGAACAAATTTAAGCATTTATTTTTTTGATATATGAATTAAATTAAAAAAAAAAAAAAAAAACTTGTAAACCCAAACACGAACTTTGTTGGGAAAATTGTAATTAACAATATTGAGGGCATTTCATCTTTGACGTTTACTTTATCTTAGCATAACCGTAATTAGCCATTAGCATCGTACATTAATAACAGTATAAAATCAACCACTAATTTTACACGTAGTCTAACACTTTTATTAGTGTAGATTGTAGAAGCATAAAATTAAAAGGGGAAAAAAAAAAAAAAGAAAAGAAAAATCCAGCTGCAAAGGAAAACAGATGACACGTGTAAGGAGTAGTCCAACGTTGGTAGTGGGACCCACTAGAGAAATCGTTTGGGGGAGGGGAGTGAGAAGTGAGAGAAAGGGTTGTAGCCACGTGGATGACGCACTGAAGGTCAGTGCGAGTGGCAGACGTAAAGCGGACAAGCATAGAGGTCATTTCAGCAAATGACAAGACAGGTGACTAGTGAGTGAATGAGTGAGTGACTACTACAACTACATCATCAAAAACGACAATCAATCAGTAGTCGTTTTGATGACGTGCTTGTTTGGGGGGGGGCAGAGACAGAATCGGACGGTTGACAGCGACGCTTTTCTCGCTTTTGGGGCATCCGCCCGCGCGAGATGCGCGGGGGAGTCTCAAGTCGTCCATTCTGTGAACCCCCCAACGTCAACTTATACATGAATCCAACTAACCCCTCGAATCTCTCTCCCCTCTGTCTTGCTGCCTATATTTGTACTCCCTCCCTCTCTCTCTTCATGAGATGGGACCCACTTCCACCAAGGGTAGGGTATCAACACCAAACAGTCTCAGTTTTTCACCCTTTCCTCTGTACTCTTCCCATCATTGTCATGTTTTTCTTCTTTTTTTTTTTTTTTTNATTTAATGAATATAATAAAATATAAAAAATATATATATTATTAAAATTTTTTTTTTTTTATTTTTTATAATAAAAAATATATATTATAAATTTTTATTGATCAAAATGATACTAATATATATAAAAAAAATACTTATTAAATTAGTATAACATATATATGTATAAAAATATTAATTACAATTTTTTTTCATTCTTCTGTCTCGTTATTTTACACACACAAAAATCTATTATAATTTATTTCATTATTAAAATATTGAATCAGATAAGATAATAAAAATCGCGTATTAGATAATAATACGACTAAAATATACTAAAAAAAAAAAAAGCTACTTAGCACCCCTCGTATATACATATAAAAATCTCATTTTGGTTATTGTTCAATCACAAACTGGTTATTAATACTCGAATTATGTCTCTGTACTAATTTAAGTTCATAAACTTTCGAATATTATGTCACGTTTTGCCATCCTCAATTAATTTTTGGTCCATAATTTGTTATACAGGGGTGTTTGTTTAAATTGAGTCAAGGAATATTATTTTGGTAGCAAGTATAAGACCAGCTGAAAACTGGAGTATCCTTCATGAACTAAGAAAAGACATTAGTAGCACTTTCCAGTTTATCTGTGGATAAAATCAACTGAAAATGTGTATATGACAATTTCTTTTTTGTGCTACAATACTTTGATGTTAGATTGGAAATCACCTAAGAAATTATTCTAGTTTGCATATCATGCGGGTATTATGAAAATGTTTTTGAATTTTGATTGTCAAATTTGTATTAGGATTATGTATTGAAAATAAATGTGACCACTTTTAGGTCAAAACATAAAAAAGAGATAATAATGATTAGGACGATTCACCAGAATGGGATAATTATTAGTTCACCTCCACTTCACAAGTCACTACTTCCATTCTAAATGGATAAAATTAAAAACCGACAATCGTATTTGCATATTCCTATCCATTTTCCATCGTGCATAATCATTCTGCAAAGTAATTAATGGATGCAAAAGCTCATAAAAATTTCATTCACAAACATAGAATACCAGCCGATTAAATACACCCAAAAAAAAAAGGACCAACTAACTTACCTACCTCTCTACAAAACTACAAGCCTGAAATCTATAGCATTATAAATAAGAAAATCGCAAAAAAAAAACAATACAAAACAAAAAAAATAAAAATTGAAAATACAATCTAAGCATCCATAATTTACAAAACTTGAATGAAGGAAAAAAAGACCAAGTTTCCATCTAATGCTGGCTGCTTCCGGGTCCTCCGAGTGTTAAAATCACCCCTTGAAGATCACTTCTAAGGCTTGGCTCTTTAGGCAACGAGGAAGAGGGGGCTCTAATGACCGGACATGGCCGAGCCATTTGATGAGTCTGCTGGAAGCTCTGACCAGACCCCGGACTTGAGTTCTTCATCGGTTGCTGGAAAAGCCTGACGCGTGGTTCAGCGGGATTCGAACTTGGAAATGGGTGACTTGCAGCATGAATGTGTGGATTTTGTGCAAGAATTGGTCCTCTGGGGAAGGCTCCAAGTCCCTGCTTGGCAAATTTTAAGTTGTAAAAGAAGATGGTTTTTATAGCTAGCAGAGATTTAAAGTTCGTGAAAATGATACGACTGCCATTGGGATTTATGAAGCTTACCGGTGCAAACAAGACTCCTCTGAATAGCTTTCCGTTAACAGTTGCGGTCATTAGATAACCTGAGTCAAATGCTCCGTCAACTTTACCGTGGACCTCAGCACCAATCTATGGCAAAGTAGAACATATAAAAAGCAGAAATAATTGAGAACGATAAGGTAGAAGTAGACATAAAGAACAAATATATAACATATATGAATAGACAAGAACACTATATGTGTGGTGCAATTTACCGGGTTCTGTTTGGACCCTGAATCCAAGAGCTTCTGTTCTAAAGCTGAGAATTGCATATTATTTCTCCCGAAGTGAGCATTTGCTTGGGATTGACATTCCCCCAAAAGATGAATATCTTTAGGAGTTCTTTGGATAGTGTTCAAGGACTCTATCTGTCTAGTTGAAGTACTGCGAGCCTTGTCTTTGCTTGGAGTCTCATTCGATTGCTTAAACAAATGAAATCCTTGAAAACCTGTAACTGAATCAGCGGTTCTCTGAGTCGCGGTCTGCTCTTGATCGGATAGTGATGGAGAGGAACTCTGAGAAAGTGAAAGAGAGTGCTCCTCTTGCTCCGATTCGACATCCCATGCTTTCACAGTTGTTCTTCTCCTCTTTGGATGTAAAGTATCTTAAAAAGCAGAAAAGAAAAAGGGTCAATAAAAACCTGTTCTATTTGCTCTATGCAAAACAATAGACTGATTGCTGTCAGTTTGACCAACCTGAATTGAAAGGAAAAGATCGCTTTCTTTCCAATTCGGGTTCATAGGCTCTTTCTCTCACTACAACATTGTTCCCCAAAAGCATGGTTTTCTGCTTCAATACACATATATTATAAACTCCCTTTAGATATTACATGTTCTCTACTGAAATATAGATTGAAGTAACAAAAATCTATACTCACGCACCATATTATTGTTCCCCTCACTTCTTAAGGACTTCCTCTTATCTTGGTTCCAATGTTTTCCAAAAATTTTGCACATGGAAATGTTGTAACGGCCATTGGGATGATCTGCTCCGAGCTGCAACACCAATAACTCATTGAGAGGGCGCTCATCCTCGCCACACCTAAATTTACAAACCAGCCAACATGGAACGAAGTCAGTTATATTTGAGGCCAATAATTAGGGAAGACAAGAAGATAAGTTCTAACAAAATGACGGAAATTACCCGCCATATATGGCAATATCAAGGTCTGTAACAATAGCCGTGTGAGAGAACCGCCCTTGTGGCTGTTGGCCGCGTATCTCAAGCTGAGTCCAAGAACAAGTACTCACATCCAGGATCCAGACATCATTGTAATAATGTTTATCTCCAACCCCACCAATAACATAGACCTGAAAATCATAGAGAAGTCCATTAAGGTCGCAACATGGGAAGTCAGCAGTTTAAATGCTCCTCTCCTTTCTAATTTTTTGCCTGTTAACATAATGACTTGCCTTTGTCCCAATGTTCACAGCAGCATGGCCTGCCCTTACACCAGGTGAAGATCCTTGAACAGACAACTATTTGAAACACAATACCAGAGTACCAATTAGTTCAGTACAAACAAGAACTATGTAAATCACTCATATGCGATTTTTGAATCAAAATATGAGAGTAGAGAGAAAGTTACCCTTGACCAAGTGAGCGTGTCCATATCAAGCATATCGACATCGCCGTTATACCGATCACCACAGTCTCCGCCATAAACAAAGAGCTTGTTTCCTATTGTAACAGCACTATGACTATCTCTAGGGACAGGAATATCACCCCTCACTTCAGGGGAACTCCATGTCATGGTCTTGAGATCAAGAATATGCAAATCATTCAAGTAATTTCCTTCACCTTCTCCACTGCCCCCAAATATCACTAGTTTCTCGTCATTAACAAGTGTGGCAGTGTGGCTTTCACGAGGTGAAGGCGAAGTCCCTTTGCACTCTGGTTGCATCCATTCTTTCGTCCCGAGATCTAGTATATGAAGATCACTCACTTTCTTTGAGCCATTTGTACCACCAAACACTATCATTCTCTGCCCCACAACAACAGCGCTATGGCTATCTCTTGGGCCAGGCCCTTCACCTGTTGATACAAGAGCATTCCAAACCATAGAATCGAGATTTAGAATAAGAACATCGCCAAAATGCAAACCTCCACAACATCCCTGAAATGAATGGAAAGAAATAGAAATCTGGTCAAAATATTGCATTGGGATGAAAACGAAGATACACTATACAAAAGGGTACATTTCTAAAGTTCCTAGAGAGGTCAAGCCATACAGGGAAAAAAGTCAAATATTACATTAAAATTTTGGATATTTCTGGTTAAGTAAAAGGGGTATCTGCTTGTAACACCAGGTCTCAGATAATCAAATTGCAAATTTGATGCTCTCATGCAAACATTTCAAATTAGAGTGACTAAATGGTTTTTAAAGACACTTATATCTTAATTCCACTACATAAAACTTAAGACTTGATTTTGGAACACCAGATGCTTGAACCAGTTCAAGTTCCACTGTCGTTCCCACCAAAACAAGGAAAAAATTTAGTAAATATACCAATGACCTATGTAACTAAAGGTCATCTCAATTGACATCATAAACTCTATGTAACTAAAGGTCATCTCAATTGACATCATAAACTTACTTTCATACCTTCCTCTCTTCATGATTTTCATTTTTTATTTTTTTTTTTTGTGAAAGGAAAAAAAAAGGGAAGAAAAAGGGGAAAAAAAAAAAAAAGCCTTAGAACAATACCAAGGAAAGTGAACGAGTGTAAAAAAAAAGGCAGCTTTGATGGGAATGTTCTTTAACTAAGAACACTCTCATACGACTTAAAATAACTAGAACACTTCGAAAAAAAAAAAAAAGATTGTGGAAAAAAAAAATAATTAAAATAAATGCAAGAAAGTGAAAACATAGCCGAGAAAAAGGAGTTAACCGTCATGCTACCACATATTTGTCCTAACAATTAGACAGACTTCAGAGCAAGCCAAGTTCAGAAGAAATTCCAAAGAAAAGAAGAGAAACAAGGAAAGAATAAAATCAAGTCGAGAAAGTGTACTTATCATTAGCCAAATATAACTATAGGTCGAGTCTAGTCTAAGAAAATAATTAAGAAAAAAAAAAGTGTGCAAACAAAAAGAAAAATATTTCAAGGCAAAGAGATCAAGAAGACTATTAATAGTGATATCAGAACAAATAAAAATTAAAAGGGAACCACTCTGCATATTAATTAGACTTCATAAGAAAGAACTTCAATATAAAGCACTCAAAAACTGAGTAAAATAAAAACCATTTCTTCTCTTGATTATTAATAGAAAATAAAAATTAATAAAAACTATTTTCTTATCTCATAAAGAAAATTATACATACCCCATAAACATAGAGAACCCCTTGAGAGTAACAAGCAGAGTGCCCCCATCTCTCAGAGGGATTAAATCCCATGACCTTTGGATAGAGCCACATTGCCTTCTTCTCTGCAACTTCAACTCCCAAAGACCCCATTTTTCTTTTCTGTCTTTCTTTTTCTCTCTCTATCTTTTGCAGCTCAGAATGCAAAATGGTATTGTTGATCAAGTATGGTATTTACTTAAAAACAGTGTTTGAGAAAAATTGAATGAAGAAGAGGAGAAGAGAGGAATAAAGGGTCAAAAGAGGACACGAACAAGGCAAGTGATGTATCAACTATCAGCGTCAATAGACATGAAAAGATGGGAGCTTTCAAGTCCAAATCACTGTGGCAACCAACAAAGACAGAAGTTTGTGGTGAAAACAACATTTTTTTTTCCTTCTATTAATCTCTTCTTTGTGTTTTTACCCAAAAAAATAAAAGAAAATAATAAAGAGAAAAAAAGGGAAAACAACCCTTATTGCTGGCCTAGCATTAGTTGAGTTATACATTGAAAAAAAAAACTCGGGGACTATCAACAAGTGATGTAAAATCATGGGAAGTGACTATTAGGAGAGAGAGAGAGAAAGAAAGGGTGATTTAACTTAAATTGTTTAATTATTTATTTACTTACTAATATTTACTGACTAATTCTAAAGTTCTATTATTTATTTATTTATTTATTTATTATAACAATATGTTCTCTTTTCACATTGGTCTTACTGAAAATGATGGAGTGGGGGGGTGTGGGTCATTGGGTTATGTGAAATGATGGGGAAGGTGTTCTTGGGGTTTGAGGTTTTGTAAGATAGAATGGGCTTTAGTGACTTGGAGAAGAAAGAGGCTTTCTTTTCTTCCTGTTTCAGTGTTTCTACAACTCATTGATATACACTTTTTTTGTTTCAAGTATTCAATTAATTGTTTTGTTTTTAAATTGTAAATTGTGATATTTTGGGATTGGGATGGGGATTGATGTGAGTGGAAGTGTTTCCCCTCTTTTTTTCAGATACCAATTTTCAAGGTGGGTTATTGACGTGGATCTAGAAATGTCTCTTCTCAAGGGTCTTTGGGGCAAGTGTGGGGCTTTGTGATATGGAAATTCTTTTTTAGTTTTGGGAAATGGGATTGGGATGGTGTTGGTTTACCTCAAAAGGTTGGGTGTTTTCTTGGAAAGCTGGTCTTATGACTCTTAACCCCCCTTTTCTTTTTTTTCTTTTTTTTTTTCCTTCAAGAAAGCTGGCCTTAGTCAGTTTCTACCACGCCAGAGAAAATTGATTATTTCAGATTAATTGTATAAGAAATAGAAAAACATAGTCAGAGCTTTATATATAGTTGAGCCTAAAATGTCCAAAACATATGGTACTCATAATAATACATTCTAATTAGTTTTAAACACAAAAAGAAAAACGAAGTCTGAAGTTTGCATTTTCCGCAGTTAAATTCTAAATTTTTAGTAATATAAAGTTCTGCATCTAAGTTTCAAAATTTTAAAACATCATCCATTTGCGTAAATTTTGAGTGATTTATGCTATTAAAAGATAAAATTGTCCTTTATATATTTATTACCAAACAATAAAATAAATGAAAAATTGACGAAACCATAACAAAATGAAATAAAACTAAAATAATAAATAAATGAATAAATTGTCGAGAGCAATGTAATGTAAATTTTTAATGCGATTTTCATGTTTGGAAACAAGAATTAAATTGTAAAAAGTTCATGCTTCAGTTTTTTCTTTTCTTTCTTCTTCTTCTTTTTTTTTTTTGTTTTTTACCCTTTTAATTATTGTAAGGAGTATTTTAGTAGCTCCGGGTGTTCATCGATTTGTTTGTATGTGCTTCCTATACTAGCTAACCAGTTTTCAATTGGATTGTCACTTATACCCAAATTGTTGAACTTAATCCAATATTTTGTTTTTTTAATTATTGATTTGTTCAATTTCGATTTTTTTTTTTTTCTATTCACAGTTAGTCAGGTTTCAGGTTATTCAATTTTTCGATTCATGGCTGGAGGCCACTTGATCTTTGATAGAGAAACTAGAAATTATAATTTTGTTTAAAAGTTTTTTTTTTTCCAAAATATTGCAAATACACTTTTTTTTCAAAAAAAAAAACAAAAGAGAATAGTTACTTTTTTTTTTTTGAGCACAGAATAGTTACTTATTAGTAATACACATTATATATTTATATGGAGGTAGTACACTCATGATTAGAACTTTGTATAAAGTTAGAGAAATTATAAATTTGGGGTGTGTCCTTACTTTACACTTTAGTTTAATAAAAGTCAATTTATCTATTTTTATAAATAAATGAACAAATATATATATATATATATGTTTTTTTTTTACGTTTGATGTATCTACATATATACTAATTTTAGTTTTTTTGACACTGGTATTCTAGTCATGTTGCTATAGCAGTTGAAAAACAGAAGTTTACTTAAAATAGGCCCAACATTTATCATTTGTTATAAGACTCTTTTTTGGATGTTCCAAATATTTTTTTTAAAAAAATATATTACTTATTACAAATAAATATGATATATTTATATAAAGCTAGTACAGTATGGAATTTTTTTTAAATTTAATATGTATAAGGAAATCAATATTGACCATTAAATTTTTATCCAACAATGACAAAACTAAATGATATCATTTAAATCCATTGCGCTAACCTATTTAATAGTAATCCTTAAGTTAAAAATCTAAATGGTTATTATTGATTCCTTTATTGATAGGGAGATATTTGCTGCCTATATATATTTAAAAATACCAAATCAATAGTAGTATGTTACTATCTCCGAACTAACCAAAGTTCACAGCTGGTCACGTTGCTTTAATTTTAGGATTAATTACATTTTTATACCATATATTTTGGTTGATTGTTGGATTTATACTCTTCATTTTGGTTATTATTAACAATAATTTCCAATTTTAAACTTCTTACATATTTATACCATTTTTTAAGTCAACCACTAATTTGACTTGTAAACTTACACTAATACCCTTTATTATTTAATAATACATATTTAGAAATTAAAACTAATAACCAAAATAAAAAAAAGGTTTAACAATTTTTTTTTTAAAAAAAACAAGGTCTTTCTTTTTATAGTCAAATTTTTTCGAACATTTTAATATTTTTTGTATTAATTGTTAATTAATATTTTTTTAAAAAAAATAGATTGATTTTTAAATATACAAAGTTTTATAAGGGTGTTTTAGTAAATTTTTTTAGTCAAAATAGGTGTTTGACTCAGAAAAAAAAATATAAATTTGACACAATTTTAAAATGTGGAGATTAATGTTGATAATAACAAAAATCAAGGTATAAATTGAACAACAACCAAAATATAAAGTATAAAAAATATAATTAACCCTTATTTTTATCATGAGCTTTTTTGGACACCTCTGCTAGTAGTTATGATTTAGCATATATTAAGGATGTGATATTGTAGATAGAAAGCCTAGGCGATCATTTATGCATACAAGTATCTTGAAACTAATGAATAAATGTTAAAATTTGAAAGTAATTACGAAATTCAGATATCTATAATTTCCAATCTAGAAAAATAATAATAAATTAAAAAGTATCAACATTAAAAATAGAAAAAAAAATTGTTAAAAAAACTGTTAAGTATTTTGCAAGCAAAATTACTTATTGATAAATGTTCGAACAAAAACATTTTATTGAGTCCGTTTTACTTGAAAATACAATTAAACTGAAATGGAAATAACAACAATAATTAGAGAAAAAGGTCATAAAATGACATTACATTTTCTGTTTCTTAAAAAAATCAAAGGTGTTTTGAAAAATATGGAGAAACCCCTTTGAGTATGATTCTTTATTATAAAATAACCCTTATAATTTGACTAGCTCTAAAATATGACCTCTTATACAAGTTAAATTTGGGAAATTAACGAGAAGTGATAAAATTAGTCTTAAGGATTATTGTTTTAGGCTTATATTATGTGTTTACTTCGTTTCGGAATTTGGATAATTGTTTAAAATAAAAATAATGTTGGGAATTTGGATAATTGTTTAAAATAAAAATAATGTTGGGAAGTTAGTATAACTCTTAATTTTAATATAAGTTTAAATTTATGCTTCACTAAGGGTCATTTGTTATTTCCCATCAATTTCCCAAATTTAATTAACATAGGAGAGTTATATTTTAAAGTTATCCATTTTACTAGGCTTTTAACAATGAAAAATCAAGGGTTAATGGTAAATATTGATCCATAAACTATCTAATTTGTGGGTATTTGGTTTTTATAATTCTAATTGTCGCAATTAAATCATTAAACTTTTTGATTTGTCATAATTTAGTCATTAGATTATCTAAATTGTAGCATGCTATTACATTTCTTACTAAAGACATACATAAAGAGTATATGATAGTATCTAAAAGTGTATTTAAAATATAATTTGAGAATTTTAAGCATAGAAATGAATTACATAAAAATTTTTCCTAAATTTGTAACTTTAAGAACCTTAAAAAAATGCAAATAATACATATTTATTCATTTTTAAATTCTTTTATTCAATTTAGTTTCCCTTTAAAAACACTTTTAGATACTATAACATGAACCTAACATGTGTTTTTTTGTCATAAATTTAATATTAAATGACAATTTAAACAATATAAGGATCAAATTACTTCAAATCAGAAGGTTCAGGGCTTAATTGTCATAGTTAGAACTTTGATGATCAAATTATCACAAATTAGATAATTCATGGACCATTTATACTATTAACCCAAAAATCAAGTTTAGGGGGCTTTTTGCAAATTTTTAAGAATACAATGAGTTCCGTCAAAAAAAATTTGTGCTGCCATGAATTATGCATGTGCTGCCATTTTACCTCATGAATTTTTAACTGACATAGTAATGATTAATAAATTATGTAATTATTGTAATAATAATTCTTTTGTCTTAAACTATTAAATATTTAACAGAAATAAGTTATTACATAGTAGTACACATATCAGTAACTGTGGTCAAGAATAAGATTTTAAAATTTTACTGTGGTCAAGAATAAGATTTTAAAATTTTAACTTACATAGTAGACTACTAAGATTTATGCAATTATTGCAGTAATAACCATTTTTTTTTCCACAAATTGTTAAATTTTTAACAACAATGAGTTTTATGCAAAATGCACAGATTAGTAATTATAGTTAAAAATGAGATTCTAACTCGTAAAAGTAAATATTATCTAATTATACGTTATGTCTATGACTATTTTGTATTAAAACATTAACCGTTTGTGACAAAAAATTATTATTATAACAATTGCATAATTCAGAACTATTACTATATAAATTAAGACAAAATGATATAATAAATATAATTTAATTACGAATAGTATATTTAACCCTTTATATTAAGCAAGGTATTTGCCATTTATAGCCAAAAGAAAAAATCAAGATGTATCGTGTAGGTAATTCATAGGACGAGAAAATGAGATAGTGAAGACAGAAAGAAAGACGTGGCAAAATATCAAGAGAAAAAAATGAGATGATAGGAGAAGAGAGTGTTAGCTAGGGTTACCATTTACCGAGAGCAAGGTTGACAGCAAAGAGAGAGACGTGGAACACACGCGACAAATGAAAGGCACACCGTAAACTGTTTTCGATTTTTTACTATAATGCCAATGGCGGTAGTAGTACTGGTACTACTACTACTCACTGCCCCTTTGTTTCACGTGACTCTGATCGTAACTTCAATTCTTCTTCTTCCTTTTTTTTTATTATTTTTTTTAATTATTCGAACTTAAATACTTTTTGACAAGAAATGAAATTGAAAGATGGAAAGAAAGACATCCATCTTTTCCAATAACAGCACAGCCAATATGTTTTCATTTCCTATGATTTATTGATTATCACAAGCACAGCAATATGTTTCCATTTCTTATGATTTATTGATTATCGCAATTTCACTTCTCACGTGTAGGTAATTTTCTTTTCTTTTTTTTTTTTTTAAAAAAATAATACTACGAGATGTCCTACGATGTTCTAGGCTATTTAACGTGCTAATTTGGAGTTAAAAATTACAATCACACTTTAGGACTTTAGGCGAGATACAATTTATTAATTATAAATTTTCAGTATCATATTTATATATTATGTGGTAATTTAGACATGAATAATACTTCAATGAGGATGCTAGGGTAATGAAAAATCAAGAAAATAATTGACTAAATATTAAATCCAAAGAATTCAAAAAATTGACTGTGTTACTTCACATAATAATGAAATAAATCTATTTTAGTTTTATTTTTTATTCTTATTATTTAATACATGAACTCCATAATATTTTATAAAAATCATTACAGTGTTTCACTTTTTTGTGTCAAATAGTAAGACATGAGTCAACCAAAAAAAAAAAATGTGCGACAGTAAACTAAAAAATTTGGCACTCCTCGAAATTAATCAATAAATTAACGTAAGACTAAGTTTATCCTTTATCGGTTTACTAAAGAAAGGTTTAAATTATACTCATACACCGCAATGCATTTGTTGATTTTTTATTTATGTTTGTTTTTTTGAATGCTTGTTTTATTTATTTATTTATTTTATTTTCTTAATTCTCTTTGAAAGAAAGAAATAAAAGAGGAGAGAGAGAGAGAGAGAGAGAGAGAGAGAGAGAGAGAGAGAGAGAGAGAGTTTATTAGAAAAAGGGTCTGCACTGCACCGTGACGGATACGTGCAGTTGATTGACTGGAAAATCCAACGTACGATGCTGAAACACGTCTCTGTTCATTCAACTTCAACTCTAATTTTCATAAAAATAAATCAAACTCACTCCCACTCATTCAATTCAACTTGTTTCATTTCCAAACACCATTCAAAACAAAACAATTTTTATTTATTTTGAAAAAATTAAAAAAAAATAAATGAATAAGAGAACTTCTTTTGACAAAACATAAAGAAGAGAGCTTAACTTGTTTTGTTTAACACGTAATAATGACGGCTGCACCAATTTCCAACCAAACTTCAAGACTGAAAAAAAGGATTCGAGTCCCCTAAAAACAATTTTCTTCCTCAAAACTTTTTATTTTAAGATGAACTTTTTACGTCCCTAAATTAGAATGTAACATTTTTAAATGTAGTTAGTTTTCTGCATGTAAATTAATGCCCTTTGCTTCTTACATGTGGAGTTTGGTTGAAATGCATATCCCAATATACATTCCAAGGTGGGCTTCTTATGTTAAAACTTATCATCAGACTAGAAGAAAAAGATGAAAATCATATTGTAAAACCAGGTTCTTCTGTTGAACCAGTCAAGAGGCTGTTCAAAATGCTATACAACTTTATTACAATGTGCCAAAGAGTCTTAAAAGAGCTTAGCATATAATTTTCTTACCTCATCCTAAGTTCCCTGATGTCCATAGATTTCAGCTGAATAAAAAGTCCATTCCTGACAAACTTACATCTGAAATTTGTTCTGTACAACCACCTTTAAGATGCGGTACAAATAAAATTGTTAACTAATGAATGAACCAGTGCAAATAAGACCCTTTCCCTTTCTCTCTTTCTTTATTTATTTGTATTTTTATTTCTCATTCGTTTTAAGTTTTCCTTGTCTGTGTACTATGAGTAGTTATCTGTTAGTGTATCACAGTTGCTGACAACAGTGAACTGAATGAGGTGTTGACAGTCTCTTCATCCCCTGTATCATTCTCATTCTTCTCATACATAATACCGCAATATTAGCTGAAGAGGAAGCTAATTTAGAATTATGTAATCTGTTTCATTCAGTATTTTCAGAATGAGACAACCCCGAAAGAGAGAGATGAATCACAAACACGTATCAAGGAAGTCAAGTGAAAGCTTGGTTTCGAGAACAAATGAGATTTTGAATTAATCTAAGCTTTGCAAATGTTCTAAAATGTTTGTACAACTAGGGCCTATTTGACGAATGTCGTCAGTTTAATACAGTAAAGGTATGTTACAAAATATACAGCCAATTTAGCCTCCTAAAAAAATTGAAGCACCAAGAAAATGTAGAAAGAAAGTATACCTTGCGAGGGGCATAATAGGCATAAAGGGCTCTAGGTATCTATCAACCAACGACCCAAAACTGCACTTAATCCACAATGACAAGTTAGGCATGCTAATCTAGAGAAAATATGTTTCATAAGCTAATCAAAGAAAAATACCCGAAACAAATAACAACAGACCCACTTACATCAATGATTAAAACCAAGGATCAAAGGAGAAAAGACTCCTTTGTTCTACTGTTGGATTATACAACCATCTGCAGTACATAACTGCTGACGCCACAACCGATAGAAGTGACAGCATTGCTAGATATCTGAAATGCGAGACATCATTGGCAATAATTGCAACCCCCAACATTGTAGACTCTGCCAAACTAGCAACAGCAACCTCTGTTGTCCCAATAAGATTGGCTTTCGAAGATGGTATGCCAGTTTGAAGGATCTGTGCAGCAACCACATCATACGACATGTGTCCCACTCTTGATAATACCTAAAGCAAAAGTGGAACAGCTTTTCTTTAAAGCTCAAAAAGATTCTGACAAAAAGCTCTAAACCAATGTGGATAGGTTCAGCAAGAACTATTCGATACAGCAATAGAAAGGAGAAAAACCCATGGAATATGAGGATTACTTATTCTGCTTAAGTTGTTCTTCACTTTCAGGGAATAGCAATCACTGTATTTGCAGTAAGTTACAAAACGGACCCTTCAAAAGTTCACACCAGAGAGAGTCCTTTCTTATACACCAACACACTTTTTACTGAACATTTTTACAGAGAAACCAGGAGCAATAAACAATTTACAGCTGAAACTGAAAGTTATCTTATGCTGTCACATGGAAATGCCAAGAAAGTAAAAATATTTGTTACAACAAATTCAAAAAAGTAAAATCGAAATTGTCCCTAATTATAACATATTTAAACTTTAACATTATTGTTCTAGACAAAAAAAAATCTTAGCATTATTGTCTTATAAAAATTAATCTATCCTCCCTTAAAATTCAACGTAATCCATGAGTTCTAGCAGCCAAAGAGTTGGTAGTCCGGTGGTCTTTACCCACACTGAACTTCATATTTTTATGTCTGGATCACATATTAGTCAAAACTTCAATCAATTGTCAATTACGAAAACAAGAAAGGCAAAGATACTCTTACAATCATGCACAAGAAGAAGAGAAGAGGGCTCTGCCGAGAAAGAGATCCACTCCAATATGCCCCAACTGCTATGGTGAGAAGTGAAGCTTGAAAAATCAATCCAAGTGCTCCAGCCTGGTGATTTAAGAAACAATATAAGAGCTTGATCTGTAATTCAGAACCATAGTAAAGTGGAAAAAGAAGAATTAGTAGAAGAACCTTTAAAATGCCAAGTCGCTTGACCAGGCTTGCAGACACAAATGTGGCTGCAACACCCATAATCGCGCATAGGCCACTGAACCCCCCTATGATGGATGAATTTAGACCTGTTAAAGAATGTAATTCAGTTGAACTTAAGTTCAGAAGCCAATATTTTTATTAAAAAGCTGAGGCTGGGTTTCGATACACGATCTTTTTATTGCTTTAAATTCGAGAAGGATTAATGTATACAAAAGAAAAGGAAAATTTACACCGAACATGCTAAACAAATATACTTATCTGACACTGAGGCTAGAAACAACGCATGTTACAGGTATCCAGAATCCAAAGATCACAAGAACATCCTCTAACATGCATAAAACAAAAATAATTTCCAAACTCATAGTTTTCTAAAGTCATCTGCAAAAATACCCGCACATAACAGATAAATCTCGCAGAGTACATCTCCAGTTCTGGAGCTTCAGAAAATTTCGTAGCAGCCAGTGCTTACAGATAGTTTCAATCCCCTCACTGTATGCAACATTTTGTTGCTAAATATGAAGTTGATGTGAACTTCTCTTAATGCCAATATAAACAATCCAAAACAAGCTGGGGCCAGATATACAATAAAGAATCAAGGCCACCCAAAATGATTGCATACATTAAAAAAGTCTGAAAATTACCACGCTGCGTTAAAAAGGCTGTCATCATGCTGCCTGGAGTGAGAACAATATTGAAATAAAGGAGCACATAGGCTAGGCTTGCTGGGAGAACAGGCTGCTGCATATATTCCTTCCACCCTAGCTTGATAGCTTCCACACCTTTATCGACTGAGAATCAGGGGATGCAATTAATACAGAACAAATAATACACTCTTGTTCAAGAGAGAGAGATAGAGAGGGAAGAAATTCAAAATTATTACCTATACTTTCAGCATTAGAAACATCTGCATCAGTTCTGCAACAAGTATGTGAACATTTAGGGCGGTCAAGAACCCCAGCAGAGAGCTTGTTGGTTAGCCAAGTAAGGATTATCTGAGATTGGATTTTTACAGTTTAAAGAAACACAAAATATGTTACTTTATCTTCCAATGCAGAAGAATAAAAGAAAAAAAAAATTAAGGGACTACTTAAAAAAAAACATAAATAAAGGATCAATTACCGTAAATGGCAACGACCACACCATTAAACCAGCAGCAAACTTTAAGCAGGTTACAGGACCATACTTGGAGAGAAGAATGCCAAATAATGATGCTCCCGCTATCTGCGATAACATACTGTATAAATCCCTGAACTGAAAATTCCTGATTTCCTCTGAATCAAATACATCTATCATATCAACCATATAGTCATCTTCTGGAATTTGGGGGTAACTGTGAAGATATGAAATGAAAATTATCTACTTCTCTTAAGAATGCATTCAAACTAAGTTAATAACGAGCAAACATGAATCAGTTATCAATATCTTAGAAACATCTAAACTTCTATATCCGAAGAGAAAAACAATCATACCTCACAGAGAAGATCAATTCGACTAAGAATTGCATTTGCTTGTGCAAGTGCAATAGGTCTATTGACTCCTGCTAACTGTCGACACAAGAACGCTACTTAATAATGACTTACTTTGCAATAAAAGGTAAAATATTTTTGTTAAAGAATAAATAGATAGATTTATATCTTAACCGAACAAGGACAGCTCAGAGTGGCACTACCAGCACAACCCAGTCACGTTCCATTGCAACACCCAAGGCTACTCCAGATAGCCTCTCAACAGCCCCAGCTAGTATAAGTACAATGAACCAAGGCTGGCAAAGCAGGGATGATGCAGAAGAAAGAGGGACAGAATGGGCATAAATAATCATAGTTGCAGATAACAACTGAGCAGCCGCCTGACAGAGACAAAAATGTTACCCTATTAGGAGACACGATAGTGATAAACCATCTAGTACTAAGCTAGGATTTATAAGGAGGGCAAAACTAGATACCTGGACGACATTCAAACAATTATATGCTGGTACTCTAGGAAAATAATCCAGAAACTTTCCAACTAAAGGGCCTCCAATGATTATTGCAAGCTGTTATAACATGGAAACAAATAGTTAGAATATATTCACCTTCCCCCTTCCTTATTTGATCAATTTCACGTCATTACAGACATCGCACCTTAGTGAAGAAACCCATGACTGCCACTGGTAGAAGGCTTGGATGTACCAAAGCAATAGCAGAAGGCCAAGCAAAATTCCATAGTTGTTCGACTAAATTTCCAGCCAAACAACTAGCATATAAAGCTGAAAACCATGTCCCTCTTGTCAGAAATTACTCCAAATATACAAATTGCCATAAATATTTTATTAATATAAATTACCTATAAAGCTAGCATAAAATAAGACTCAGTCAAGTGATTGGAGAAAAGGCCTGTGGCTATTGTTACAGCAAGCAATTGAATCAATTNACACATGCTTCAGTTGGACTAAGAAGCTCTTACCATATAACCCTATTGGATGGGCTGGAGTTGCAGCAAGGGCATGCTGTTCCTCCTCTGACAAAACCTGAGAAGTGAAAAACAGAAGGCGTGAGTTATATAATGACGATAAGATGATAGTAAAACTATACAAGGGAAACAGGTTAATAGACCCGCAGAAAACACACAGGTAGTGCGGTCAGTAGAGAATCCACATAAGTGTCTTCAGTTAGCAAACTCAGAGGCTCAGCCTCAAGGATATCAGATTTGAGATTAATGATTGGAACCGAACAATCAGGCTGAAGAGCTGATAATTCTTCACAAGTCTCGTCCTCGGTAGCAACATGGTTGCACTGTGTATCGGTGTTGGTAAATGAACACCTTGAGATGAAACCATCAAATCTGCAGCACACGTAGCAGGTAAATGAAAAGAATGAAGTCTACATGAACGGAACTCAATCAAGCAAATACAGGTAGCAGGTAAAATCAGCACATTTTATCCTGGAGGTAACCAGTCATAAGTTAATAGATAATATAATCAAACCAAGTTCAATTGAGGTCCCAAAGATAATGAAAAGGTAATCAAACCAAGTTCAATTGAGGTTCCCAAAGATAATGAAAAGCTTAGGAGGAGAGTTTGTTGAATCAATCATAATAGAGAAGACAATTGCACCAAACCCAGTTCAACAGAGGTCCCAAAGATAACGGAAAGCCCAGATTCAAATTCTCCTTTGATTGGTATAGGAGGAGAGTTTGATAATCAATGACAAGTTAAAAGCCAATTGCACGTAACCCAGTTCAATTCAGGTCCAAAATATGATGAAAAACTTAGATTCAAACTCTCCTCAGTTCGAAGTGGAGAAAACAAAGTACGAGATAGGGGATGAAAACAATATAAGCATTGGGAGAACCCTTTAGCACACTGGGGAAAAATTAAACAAATAAAACAGAGTAAGTTACCAGATATCTAAGAGTCAATAAGAACCAATATAAGAGTATCGAATTTACTTGAAATTATGAATAACTTGGGAATCGAATTCTCAAAAATCAGACTAAAGGAAATAAATGCTATTACCATGACTATTTCAGCAAAAGTAAAGAATTCAGCTCAACAAAACAACGTAAACTGTTCGAGTTCAGTTTACAAAATTATACAAAAACACCAAATAAAATTCCAACATTTCGATTCTACCCATTATTCATCAACCTATAATAAGTAAAATAAAGCCATAAAGAAGGAAAAAGAGATAGAGAGAGAGAGAGAGTACCCATTAGAAGTTGCAGATAAGTGATTGGAACTCAACCATCGGCGAGAAGAGAAGCGATAGCAAATTGGAGAAGAATTCCGCGGAACTGGAAAAATGGAAGCTTGCCGAGCCGAGAAACCGAACGAACCGGAATAAAGTAGAGACTGTGAAAGAGTGACCGTACAACCAGTTGAAGCCATAACCATAGCTGATGCTGATGCTTCAAGCTCCCAAACTTGAAGGACCCGTAAAGTTCTAACCTACTCATGCAGCCTCCCTCCAAAACTAAGCAAAACCCTTTAGCCGCCTTCAACTCACTCTCTGGGTTCACTTGCCCGCAACTGAGCCAAAGCTCATCACAAATGTCAAAAATCTTCTCACCATAACCAAAAAAAGAAAAAAAAAAAAATTTCCCTCAAATCAAAATTAGGGTTTGTTTGTTTTTTCTTTTCATTTTTTTTTTTTCTTTTTTTTTTTTCGGATAAGAAGATTAACAGAGAGAGGGAAAAAAAAATCCCAACTGTTGAATTGAATGGGTTGGGTTCTTATCTTTTTGGTGGAGGAAAATGAGTCCGCCGGTTGGGGGGTGGGGCGGACTATTCCATAATCCGTAGAGCATACTGTATTTGGGAACACACAATCTTATAGTGTGGCCAATAAGCTTTGATGACGTGGATTCTTTGGACTGATTTATGCTATGCTTCGCTGCTCCAAAATTTTTCACAATTTTTTTTTTTATTTATCATTTTTTGTACGGTTGAATGATTTTGCCATGCCAACGTGAGTATTGAAACTTTTTTTCTTCATATTGATTTGCCCCACTTGAAGATTTTGGGTCTTTTAGCCGTGTAAGTGTAACATCACCTATGTAAAAATCAAGATGAAAGTGTACAAATGATTCTAGAATAGTGGAAATTTCTAAATGGTCCACTATTTTTCTATTTCTTTGATTCGGTAACCAACTCTATAATCCAATTCAATACATATTTTGGGTCAAAGGCTATATTTGGTGGAAGGGAGGGAAGAGTGGAAGGAAGAAAACATATGTTAACTAGGAAGGAGAAGTAACAGAGAAAGGAGAGCACTCTTTCTTATTGTGTTTGGTATGAGAGGAATGAGGGAAAATTAAAATTTGTTTGGTAAGAGGGAGAGGGGAAGGAAATAGAAAGATTTATAGTTAGAATAACCATTCGACCACTTGAATGAGCATTTTCTTTCTAAAATCTCTCCAATTTTGAAGGAACTAAAAATTAGTTAAAATTAAGGATTTGAAATTCTTTGTCGAATCTCTTCCATCATGCCAAACAACCATCGTACTCTAAATCTATTCAATAATCCCCTCACATCTCTCATTTTTTTCACTTCTCCTTCTTACCAAACACACTCTTAATCTTAAAATGTAAAATAAAATCTATTTTTTCAGATTGTAAAGAAATACAATATAAAATAAAAGCTGCTTTACTTGGTATTTTATTTTTCTTCTATCTTCCTTTTTCTTCTTCTGATCTGTATAAGAGAGATATTTTTTTGAATCTTTCTCTCTAGTGGGAAGGTTTTTTTTTTTTTTTTTTTTGAATAAGCTTTCCATTCGGGGAAGACATAATTTCATTTAAATTTAATTATGTGGTGGTTTTAGATATTCTACTCAAATCTTGATTTGTGGTAGTTTTGGATTTTTTTTTTGTTTTTAGTTATTTTAGTCCACCCAGTTCTATATTTAGAGCTATGATGGCTTTGGATGGATTTTATGTTTTTGATCATTTTAGTGTGGTTACAATTCAAATTTGTATAATTTCTTACTCATATTTGGATATATAGATAATGCCATAATAGTATTTGGATTCGAAACGAGAGACACCGGCAACAGAAGTTGAGTAAATGGTCAAATAAGTAAGTTAACAGAAATAGAGAGCTCTATTAAAGTGCACAACATCTGTAATTAATATGATTCCCTTTATTTTGAGTCAATTTTGCAACGATTTTAGTGCACAAAATTTTTATTCATTAATTTTAATTATTTGTTTATTATGGATATCTGCTTTGTATTTAAATTTCCTTTCATGGGTATTGTTATTTCCATTATCAATGAAGGCATTTTTCCTTCTCAAAAGCATTTATTTTCCTAAAAGAAAAGACTTCTTTACAAAAAGTGTACATAGACTCTTGTTGTTTTTTTTTTTAAAAAAAGTGTGACTTAATTAATGACTACCAATTATTACAAATTTTAAAGGAGAATAACACACACACTCTACAAAAGTTTGAACTCCTGACCCCCCAAACTCACACATACATTCCTCAAATCTTTGGACCAACTGAGCTAGTCCCAGTTAGCAGACTCTTGTTGTTTAAGTATGCTGGGATTTGCTAAAATAAACGAATAATGTAATTTTTATAAAGAATAATGTTAGGTATCCCAAAATTTGTATCAAAATTTTGATACTAATATATATGGTTGTGAATTATCATTATTCAATTTGTGAATATAATTAATTTATTTGTAGTAAGTTCTAATATACTAATTGAATAATGATAACTCATATATCATGTGTGTTGATATTAAAAATTTGTAACATTCTTGTTATACCTAACATCATTCTTTTTATAAGATGAGTGGCATGATTTTCAAAGTATAAGATTAATTGCTTGATCTCAAAGTGAAATAAAGAATATGTAATTTAAAATAACATATAACTGAGTTTGATGCAATAAATTGTATCTGAAAAAAGATGTAATTATATAAATGGAGCTAGTAAAATATTTTTTTTTATTCTCCATAGATAGAAAATCCAATTTTAATTTTCATCTAATGATTAGAAAAATAAATGTCATCATTTAGTCTACATTAGAATTTGTTCCAACTTATTTAATTGTAAGCTTTGGATGGAAATCTGAAAATTAAAATTGATTTTTCTAGGAATAAAAAAAAATCAACTGAACTCGTTCCCTTATATAAATGTTGCATATTGGTAGATACGTATAAAATTGTGCTATTGGGGGAGTTTGGCAATCCAGCCATCTTGATCAATGAACGATGATCTGGAATACTCATCATTGATCAGCGAATCACTAGGCTTCTTTTCCCATGCAACGCGCTTGGAAGTGTCGGACCCTCGTCCTTTACAATCAACCTCGGCGTACGTAAACTTATCCCTAATTAGATCACAAAAACAATATATTGTTATAATTAACTAAAGTACATGACATATGTATTTCCATTTACCGGCATCCTTTATTTTTTTTTTTGCTTAATTAAAATTGATTATGTATATATCTTTTCATAATAAAAATTAGAGAAGAAAAAATATTTATTTTTATTATTTTTTAATTACTTAAATTATAATTCAATAGCTAAAAAAATACTTACAAGTAAAAAAAATTACCTATTGAATTGGTATATATATATATATATATATATATATCTTAGGACAGGAAAAATAACGTAAATCAAGATCAAGATTATTAATTGGCGCAAATCACATAATGTTAAGACTTTTTTTGTCCTTAGCAAAATTACGTACGCTACTAATTAATTTATTAAAAAAATAGAGTGCATGTACTTACTCTTCGCCTCGGTGAAGCCAAGCATCCCAACCTTGAGGAGCTACCATAGAACCTAAATCAGTACCATGAAATATGACTCGAGAATAAGCTCCATAAGCTCTTCCCAACAGCACTTGGCCACTCCCGAAAACCGAACCTTGTCTGAATACAAACCCACCGGGATCACTAGGCGATGCTCGACCTTGTGCTGTTATATATCCCACATTAGTCTCTGGTACCATCCCAACTGTCACATTTATACATGAGTTCTGCATGCATTTATATATTTAGTCATTAATAATTGATACAAAATCATGACTGCTCTCATATAGAATTAATATTGATTTGTTAGGATCCATATATTATTCCAAGAATTGTATTTTTTCAGTAATTAAACTTTAATTTCAATAGGATTAATAGTCTTTAAAAGGCTGTATCAGTAGTCCCTTTAACATGATCTTTCGCCAATTTTCTACCAAAAAAAATAAAAGAAAGTGTTTAAGTAGTACTAGTCCGTAATATGTCAATTTCTTTTTCCCATTATAAAGTGACGAAAATTGTACTCTTATGAACTAATGGCATGGCTCTAACTTTAAAAGCAATGATCAATGACATTGATTTTTGTCAAAATTTAGGACCAATAAAACAATTAATTAATTAGTGTCTACTTACGTTGAATCCAACTATATCTACTTCATTACAACTAGTTAGTAGGCTTAATTTCGACGAGCAGTTTTTACGGCCCACAAAAAAAAAAAAAAAGAGGAGAATAGAATGCACAACTACCTCAAAAAGAAAATAACACAAGAATATTCTTTGTAATACTAATTACTATTACGTATCTATTTATTATAATTAACATTACCTTGTAATAAGACTGAGCATAACCAAAAATAAAGTCCATGGCTCCTTCAATGTAACAATTTTCGAAATAATGACGACCCGTACATCCCACAATGTATCTTGAAGACCTGGGAATCCACATTCGAAAAATGACGATTTATCACCATAAATTCTCGCTGCCACAGCCTGTCACATTGGAATTGCTCCCAATACTATCGTTCCAAGAAAAATCGCGTACAGCCCGACTGTAGGAGTTCTGCATATATAGGAGTTTTCACCATATATTTCGTGAGTAATATTTTTTAGATAAAACGACAGTATGTTAAAACATTATCATATGAAAAATATGAAATAAATAAGCGATGCTGAAATGGCATATATACCGGATCAATTATTAACCCTAGAACAATCCATGACCGCCTCATCTCATATTTTTTTTTNATATGAAATAAATAAGCGATGCTGAAATGGCATATATACCGGATCAATTATTAACCCTAGAACAATCCATGACCGCCTCATCTCATATTTTTTTTAAAGGTTAAAGTATAGATACTTTATAACTAGAGCGAATTAACCAGAGCGAATGAGCTGTAATGCAGAAGTACTTAGTGAATAGGCCACTCCGATCACAACTAAGCACAAAATGATTATTATTTTTTTTTACTTATTTATAGATATTATTTTATTCAATTAAGATTTATGATACACATCTTTACCGTCTTTTAATGGTAAAATATAGCATAAAAAAAATTCATTAAATAATGTGTATTTATTATTATTATTTTTTTTTCCTAACTACTCAAATTATGATAATAAAAATCTAACAGCTAAAAAATTAGGTATAACTAGTTTTTTAAAAACCTATTAGATTATGGTGCTTTATATATATATATATATATATATATATATATATATATATATATATATATATGATGTCGTATACTCACGTGTATATGCCTGAAGAAATTTGGACTTTTATTCAATTGTTGTTGCCGAGAGGTATGGAATCAATGGCTGCTTGTATAGTATTGAAATTTCCATAGCCATTCTTATCAACAGTGATGATATGCACGATGGTCGGTGCTACTTTTGATGCAAATGAAGCTACTGTTCAACTGCATATGCAAGAGGAGGAGCATTCATGTGGGCTTGAAGGAACTAAAATACAGCAATTAGGTGATCCATTAAGCTTGCCAAGTGGACCGATCACAAGACTTAGAGCCAAGAGACTTAAAGAGGCATTAAATGGGCTAATTCAACATATTGGAGAGCTAATGCATAGAGGTCTGATTTAAGCCAAAATCGGATCCAAGAGAGTCTAGTTACTATGATTAAGGTTCTAGAAGAGTCCAACTGAAGTCTACACATTTTTCTAAGTCTTTTGTATTTTTAGGAAACTTCTTTAATTCAGATTTAGTATTTTTCAGATTTAATTATTTTAATTTTTGGGGAAGGTTGTCACATGTCAAAATAATATTAGTTTACCTTAAATTAGGGTTAAATTTGACTCTTATATAAAGGAGAGAGCCTTGTACGTTTTTAGAAGATAGTGATCAATAATATGGCAAGTTAATCGTGTTTTCTTCATTCTTGAGAAGATTCTTGAACTTATCAAGTTAACTATTGTGGCGTTCAAAATAACTAGACTTATCTCATTGATTCTTGAGTGAATCTTGAGGATTCTTGGTATGGCGTCTTTAGTTTTTGGTTCTTATCTTACTGGGTAATAGGTCAAGACTCAACATTTTTGTGACTTGGTGATCTTGGGTTCGAATTTCTTTGTTTGTGCTAGGCTTCGTCACAATTGTTGGCAGGGTTCATATCATTTGGTATCAGATCTTAGGATTCAAGACAAGTTTGAATTATTCTTTACTTTCTTTACTGTTCCTTTGATTCTTGAATTAGGGTTACAAAAAAAAAAATAGTGACTGGTTGAAATTTTGTGAATTAAGGATACCAGGTTTCCCAATCTGATCAAACTCTTTGTTCTTGGCCGAAATTATTGCTTTAGGGACATTAGAATTATTTTGTTTCCTAATTTGAGCTAACTAGGGTCTCTTTGCTTTTGCTTGGGGTCCAAGTTATTGAGGTTATACTAGAGAGGCTGAATCCTATCTTGATTAAGCCATTCAAGTTTTGTGTTCTCAATATCCTAGTCTGATTCAAAGTGTTCGTTTTTGGTTTCTAGTAGAAAAAAAGAAAGAAAAGGAACGCAAATCCCGAAAAAAAATTGGGAGAAAATTGTGTGAATTTTGAGGTATTGCTGAAACCGAAGAATTTTTGTTACTCATATTTCTTGCATCAGTTTCTTGAAAATTGCTTGTGAGTATTGTGATTTGATCTGGTTATTTATCATGTTGAATTGCCGCTAGAGTATTCTTGAATCTGATTAAGAGTGAAAATAAAAATATAACGAGTGGAAAAAGACAAGAGTGGTGAGAACATAAGGGGGTAAAAGTCATTGAGTACCAAACACGAGAGTGAGTGAATCTTTCTGAGTGAAACACGTGAGGAAAGAGTGCTTGTGAGGTCCTAACTTTATTTTTACAGATTTCAATATGTCACAAAATCAAGAAGATAACATAACCGAAGAGGTACAACAACCAACTGTTCCGAACTTACAATTACAAGCATTGTTGTGGGAGATGAGAAGAATGATGAGAGCTGAATTATAACTAATTCATGAGAGAATTGATAGGTTGGAAGGAGAAAAAACTGTGGGACAGCCTCAAAATACTCCCATTAGGCAACCACCTAGGCGAGTGCAACGAGAGGAGCAATGGGGTGATAATGAAGACGTAGAGGAATAGGGGGAGGTGGATGAACCAACAATAGATAGAGGCAGGTTTAGGCGTGATTATGAGAATAGAGAAGCTAGGATAGGTAGACCTAGGCGAGATAATGACTTGGGAGGCATTAAAGTGAAGATACCATCCATCCAAGGTAGAAACGATCTTGAAGCTTATCTAGAGTGGGAGAAGAGAATAGAGATCATCTCGATTGTCTCTGAGATTAAAAAGGTAAAGCTTGTTGCAATTGAATTCACTGATTATGCTGTTGTTTGGTGGGATCAATTGTTGAAGGAAAGAAAGAGAAATCTAGAATGCCCTATTAGGACGTGGGATGAGATGAAAATAATCATGAGAAGACGTTTCATTCTAAGCTACTACCATCGGGAGCTATACAACAAGTTACAACATCTAACTCAAGGATCCAGAGTGTAGATGATTACTACAAGGAGATAGAGGTTGCAATGATCCGAGCAAATATAGAGGAGGAAAGAGAAGCTACCATGGCTAGGTCCTTGCACGGTTTAAATAGAGAGATAGCGGACGTGGTAGAGATGCAACATTATGTAGGGCTGACGGATATAGTGTATCAAGCTATCAAAGATGAGCAACAATTGAAATAGAGGAATTTTCCTAGGAGGGGGCCAAGCTCAGCTCCCACAAACTCATGGAGATCAGCCCCTAAACGGGACGAGTTTCCATCAGCTAAGCCTAAGTCTGAGTCTTCTACGGATGGAAAACAAGTTGTAGCGCTGAAACAAGGTAACACCGAATCTGTCACTTCTAGAAATCGTGACGTTAAGTGTTTTAAATGTCAAGGCAGGGGTCATATTGCTAGCCAATGTCCAAACAAAAGGGTGATGGTGATCAATGCTTAAGAGGAGATTGAGACAGACGATGAATGAAAAGATGAAGATGATGACATACCACCATTTGAAGATGACCATAAAGGGCAGTGTGCTATAGAAGGAGAATCATTAGTGGCGAGGCAAGCTCTTAGTGCGCTAGTTAAGGAAGAGAACAACAACCAACAGGAGAACTTGTTTCATACTCGATATTTTGTGAATAACAAAGTCTGCAGCGTCATAATTAATTGAGGGAGTTGTACCAACGTGTCTAGTACTGAATTAGTAGAGAAATTAGCATTACCCACTATAAAGCATCCACGCCTGTACCAGCTTCAGTGGTTGAATAATTGTGGAGAAGTCAAGGTGACAAAACAAGTGTTGGTGGCATTTTCTATTGGCAAGTACGAAAATGAAGTGCTTTGTGATGTGGTGCCTATGCATGCATGTCATGTTTTATTGGGAAGACCGTGGCAGTACGATCGGCGAGTCACACATGATGGTTTCACCAATAGGTAGGCAGCCAATATCACTAGTGCCATTGACTCCAAACCAAGTTTTTGAAGACCAACTAAAGATGTAAAAAACAAGTGAAAAGAGAAAAGAGAAAAAGAAAGAGGCTGAAATTGAGAGAAAAGAAAAAGAGATGAGAGAAAAATAGAAAAGCAAAACCATGAGTGAAGAATAAAGAGAAAACGAGAGTAATGCAACCTTATTATGTGTAAGAGAGGAAAAATATAATTTTATTGCAAGAAAAAGTGAGATTAAAAAAGCTTTAGTTTTACAACAGCCCCTTATAGTACTCATGTACAAAGAGGCTCTTTTATGTACTGAGGATCTCGTCGGTTCTTTACTGAACAATATTATTTCTCTTTTGCAGGAGTTTGAAGATGTATTTCCTGAAGAAATTCCTCATGGTTTACCTCCAATTCGTGGGATTGAACATTAGATTGATTTCATACTTGGTGCATCAATTCCAAATCGGCCTGCCTACAGGAGCAATCCCGATGAGATAAAGAAACTTCAGAGGTAAGTAGGTGAATTATTGGAGAAGGGGTATGTGTGTGAAAGCATGAGCCCTTATGCGGTTCCAGTGCTGTTAGTTTCTAAGAAGGATGGGACATAGAAGATGTGTGTTGATTGCTGAGCCATCACCAACATAACGGTAAAGTATCGCCATCCCATTCCTAACAATACCTCCTTGTGTGAGGGATTATGTACTGAGGGATTTTCCCAATACTGAATCCTGATTAATAAAATTCCCAGTCTTTATTCAAAGAAAGATATTTCTTTTGGATTGTTTTTATATGCAGATTAATTATAAAAAACATTGTAAGAAAAAAAAAAGAAAAAAGGAAATAAAGTATATCTAGATCTCCAAATAGAAAAGGAGCAACTACACAAATAGTAACGATCGAAACATATTTGGTATTTTTAAGTCATAATGCAAAATCTCTAAGGATGCAGTTAAATTAGATACGTACTTTATATTAGATGTCACGACCGAAAATTTAAAATTATGATTTTTAGTAGTTTTAAGTGAAAATAGTGATGAATAGTAGTTTTTAAAATTTCAGAAAAATTTAAGTACTTGAAATTTAAGTCTAGTCTTTTAAAGTAAGTAAATTACAAGATTGAGATTGGACAAAATAAAAAAAATTATGATATTATTTACCAGTTTTAAATTTCCAAGTAAATTTTTCATTTTAAGATGAGAGAAAATCCTAATTAACTAGTTTAAAAACTTTTATTAATTCATGAAGTTTAATAAAATAGTTCAAATTAATACCCTAGGCTCAATGTTCAAATAATTTACATAAAATTATTTATTTTCTAAATATTCGATTTAATAACAAAAATCATTCTCATACATCTACTGAGTAAATATATTACTATTAGCTAAATAAATTTGACTTAGAAAATGGTAATTGATATAGAGTACAAACTAACTAATGAAAAAGATTGGAACTACAAGCATATGCTAAGCATACTTGCCACGTCATTAGAATAATTACACAAAATAAATCAACACCTGAAGAGAGGAGGAAGTAGGGGGTGAGCATGTAAATGCTCAGTAGAAATTCAATTACTTTTTTTATTATTACAAATTTTACCAAACCTGCATGGTTAATACCTTTTCCAAAATTCATTTATAAACCAGATATAAAATAATTAATATCCAAAGTAGTTACATATTCAAAAGCAAAACCAGAAATATGCATTTGTATATATTATAAATGTAAGCATCCCATGAACTCACACCCTCTCATCACAAACTAGAGTAACTTGTACTATGTGTACTAAGTACTCTCTACCTGATAACTATCCCCGAAAACTGTAAGGACTCCCATGTGTCTAGCATACCGAATCGGAGGGGCAATTGAATGCTTACACCTACCGAATGTGAATAATCAGAAAAATCCTGCACGGATTTATGGGCTCTCACCGAATGCGGGTGTACTAGTCCGCTTACTACAACACTGTGATACCTAAAATGTATCTCATGTGTGATCCTATGGTATGTACAATATGTAACAAGATATATAATAATAATAATAATAGTAATAACCATGCAGAATATAACCAAACAATGCTTTAAAATTCCGCTTGATATTATTCTAGAATTTAATATACCTTAGATAGGAAATCTGCTAATTCACCTAAGATCATGATTTTATAAATTTTATAAACATGTATAGAAGCCACACAGTTCAATTCCAGAATAATCCAAGATTTTCTAACAGTTCATTAAAATATTGTTTAATTCACGATTTTTCACAACATAGTCATAATGTAAATTTTAAATTAAATTATGTATAAAACTAGGTAATTAAACTCCTATCTCAATTGAGTATCCAAATAGTGCTACGGAGCTATGGAGAAAGTTTGGCGTCATTTGAGTATCATTTGGAAGGTCAGACATAATTTTTGAGCCTTTGATTGATAGGTTTGAAAACTCAATTTTCAATCGGAGCTTCAGATCGTGAAACAGACCTCACCACTTAATTCAGAGCACCCAAAAATGCTAGGTTAGACATATAGTTTGAGTGAGACTACTCACGAGCTTCAGAATTTGTGCCATTTCGAAACATAGTGATATTATATATCAAAATTCGTTTCTCGACCTTATTAAATCCAAATTTAAAATCAAAAATCAATTTCGAGATTCTGAACGTTGAATAGGCTCTAAATCCGAGAATTACAAAAATTATTTTTTGGGAATTAATTTGAAAAATGTCAAAGTATTTAGAAAAATATCATCTTTGTTGTTTATTTAAATAAATATCACTTTTCTTAAATATTTTAGAAAACATCATTATCACATAATTATTTTAAAAAATGTCACTTTCGAAAATATTTGAAAATAATATCAACTTTGCTTATTATTTGTAAAAATGTCATTTTCGCATAAATATGTTAGACTCTAGTCCAACACTATTTAGTTTTACAAAAATATCACTTTTCTTCCTGAATAAGAAAAATATCACATTTTTCAATTCAAGATTTCTTTCTAACCGGATATTATTTTAACATAATGATACTATATTCATTATTGATTCAATCTTTTCTTCCACCTCATAAAATTTTTACGGCCATAAAAATAACATCACAAAAATAATTGTATTTATGCCACAAATTTATTTGTAAAATGCCGAAATAAACTTAGAAATCGGCTTACCGGAGCTAATTTGTCGGAAATGGTCNATTTTGATGATATCTTAATTTATAGCAAAAATTTGGAAGAACATATAATGCATTTAAAATCTGTTTTAGATGTGTTAAGGAAAGAAAAGTTATTTGCTAATCTCAAGAAGTGCACATTTTGCACGGATAAGCTTGTGTTTCTTGGCTTTGTTGTTAGTACTAAGAGAATTAAGGTAGACAAGGAAAAGGTGAAAGCAATCCAAGAGTGGCCAACACCTACAGCAATCAATCAAGTGATGAGTTTCCACGGCCTAGTTAGTTTCTATAGACGGTTTGTGCATGATTTTAGAAGTTTGGCCGCCCTCTTATTGAAGTCATAAAAAAGAATGTGCCGTTTAAGTGGGGGGAGGAATAAGACAAGGTATTTAATTTGATCAAATAAAAGTTAACTAATGTACCTTTAGTTATTTTACCTAACTTTGCTAAAACTTTTGAAACTGAGTGTGATACTTCAGGAATAGGTGTTAGAGCTATCTTGATGTAAGAAGGCCATCCAGTTGCATACTTCAGTAAAAAAATTGAGTGGGGCAGTTCTAAATTATCCCACTTATGATAAAGAGATGTACGCTTTGGTAAGGGCTTTGAAAAATTGGCAACATTATCTATGGCTGAAGGAATTTGTGATTCACACTGATCATGAATCCTTGAAGCATTTAAAGGGACAGCGAAAATTGAACAAACGCCACATAAAGTGGATAGAATTTATTGAAACATATCCTTATGTGATCAAATACAGGCAATGTAAAGAGAATGTTGTGGCTGATGCATTATCCTGAAGGTATGCCTTACTTTCTACTTTAGATACAAAATTACTTGGCTTTGAGTACATTAAGGATTTATATGCATAAGATTCTGATTTTGGTAATGTGTTCAATGCATGTGAAAAAGTAGCGTTTGGTAAGTTCTATAGGCATGATGGATTTTTGTTTCGAGAGAGTAGACTGTGTATACCTATGTATTCTTTGCGTGAATTACTTGTGAGAGAAGCTTATAGTGGTGGTTTAATGGTCCATTTTGGTGTGGCTAAGACTTTAGGTGTTTTGTATGAATATTTCTTTTGGCCCCATATGAAACGTGATGTTGAAAGAATATATGAAAAGTATATCACTTGTAAACAAGCTAAGTCTAAGTTGAAACCCCATAGTTTATATACCCCTCTGCCTATACGTAGTGAACCTTGGACTGATATTTCTATAGATTTTGTTTTGGGATTACCTAGGACTAAGAGGGGGAGAGATTCAATCTTTGTGGTGGTAGATAGGTTTTCTAAGATGGCACATTTCATTACATGTCATAAAACCAATGATGCATCACATCTAGTTGATTTATTCTTTAAAGAAATTATTAGATTGCATGGCATGCCTAGGACCATTATTTCTGATAGAGATGCTAAGTTCTTAAGTTACTTTTGGAAGACTTTGTAGGGAAAATTAGGAACCAAGTTATTATTTTTTACTACATGTCATCCATAAACTGATGGTCAAATTGAAGCAGTGAATAGGACTTTGTCTTTTTTGTTGCGTGCTATCATTAAGAAGAACTTGAAAACATGGGAAAATTGTTTGCCACATGTTAAATTTACTTACAATAGGAGTGTACATTCTGCAACAAAATTTTCACCATTTGTACGGATTTAATCCATTGTCACCTTTAGATTTAACCCCTTTACTTTTAAGTGAACGTGTAAATTTAGATGGCAAGAAGAAAGTTGAATGGGTGAAACAGATTCATGCAAGGGCATGGTTGAATATTGAAAGAAGGACCAAACAATATGTCTATCAAGCCAACAAGGGACGTAAAAGGGTAGTATTTGAATCAAGAGATTGGGTCTGGGTGCACTTGTAGAAAGATCATTTTCTGGAGTAGCGACTTTCAAAACTCCTTCCTCGAGGAGATGGACCATTTCAAGTGGTAGAACACATCAATGATAATACCTACAAACTAGAATTACCAGGTGAGTATAGTGTTAATGCTAACTTTAACGTTGCTAACTTATCTCTTTTCGATACAGGTGATGATTTGAGGACAAATCCTTTCCAAAAGGGGGAGAATGATACAAATGAAACTATTACTCAACCACACATGCAAGAGATGAGCATTTACATGGGCCTGGAGGAATTAAAAGGCAACAATTACGTGATCTATTAAGCTTACCAAGTGGTCCGATCACCAGAATTAGAGACAAGAGACTCAAAGAGATATTAAATGGGCTAATTCAATATATTGGAGAGGCTAATACATGGAGGCCCGATTTAAGCCTAAATTAGATCCAAGAGAGCCTAGTTACTATGACTAAGGTTCTAGAAGAGTTCAACTGAAGTTTACACATTTTTCTAAGTTTTTTATATTTTTAGGAGACTTCTTTAATTCAGATTTAGTTATTTTGGATTTAATTATTTTAATTTTTGGGAAAGGTTGCCACATGTCAAAATAACATTAGTTTACCTTAAATTAAGATTAAATTTGACTCCTATATAAAGGAGAGAGTCTTGTACGTTTTTAGAGGATAGTGATCAATAATATTGTAAGTTAATCGTGTTTTCTTCATTCTTGAGAAGATTCTTGAACTTATCAAGTTCACTCTTGTGGCATTCAAAATAACTAGACTTATCCCATTGATTCTTGAGTGATTCTAGAGAATTCTTGGTATGGCGTCTTTAATCTATCATAGTTCTTGGTTCTTATCTTGCTGGATAACGGGTCAAGACTCAACATTCTTGCGACTTGGTGATCTTGAGTTTGAATTCCTTTGTTGGTGCTGGGCTTCGTTACGATTGTTCACGGGGTTCATATCAACTTTCAAATCACCCCTTACATTTTCATACTTTGAACTACAATATTGATCTTCTTCGATGCTAAGGAAATCCTCCAAATTGACAACTTTGTCAATATTCAATAATATAAAAACAAAATTAAGAAATAATAGAGGGATGATCGGAGGCTGCATATTTATAATATTTTGGTAATTTGGGCCTTATAATATTGTTCGGTCGAGCTTGTCTTATAGGCTTAGGAATGGTGGTGAAAATTTAACAAGATACCATATTTATATAGAGAAACCATGAATTTTTGCATGCATCATGTTTTGGATATAAAAATGATTATCACAACGGAAGATTGGCTCAGGAATATTCAAAAATTTTCTCAAAACAATTGACTATATGAGTGCATAGTATTAATTCATAGTAAATAGGAACATACAAAGAGAATAAAACTAATACCTCTTGTAAGCGGATCCTAGCTTTACTGTCTTTTCAATCACGATATTTCAATCTAAGCCTCAAGCACAACTGGATAAACGTGTGGGCGTTGCGTACAATCTTTTAAACTCACACTTTAGGCCCTTATAATTTTCTCAACACATGAGATTGCAAGGGTTTATTCTATAGAGAATAGGAAGACTCTCTTCTTTTTCTCTCAAGTTTATGGAGGCTTTGTAGAAAATAATACGTAATGTCTCTTTTTCTATTATCTACTAGGGTTTCCTTTATATATATATATATTTATTACACTATTTAATAAATAAATTATTAATCAAATTAATATATATAATATAAATAAAACGTAACCTTTTTCTTATACTTATATATATATAAAACTTAAAAACAAAAAAAACGTGACCTTTTGTTTTATAAAGAAAATGTAATATATATATAACTAATTAATGTAATTAATTAATATATGTATATATATATATATAAAATAGCAGATAACTCCTTCAAGAAAGAGTGTTTCACTTTCAGTCAGTTTTCTAATTTCTATTTATCTAATTATATGATAATTAGATATTTTTAAATTCAAAATTTAAACAAATTAAGAAACTTATCTCTCCATAAATTAATTAATAACAATTATTAACTATATATAGATAAACTATTTATCTAGACAAATTGTGTAGTAAAGAAATAATATAATATCTAGTACAGTGTTTGTAAGAGGTGGAATTGAGGACCTATGGACCTATAATTCAAGCTCCAATAAATTATGACAATTAATTAAACTCTTTAATTAATTTATCTAATTTATTAATTCCAGTATTACTCCACTAAAAATTCGGAATTGCACTCTTGAAATTATAGAATTAATTTACTAAGAAAATAGTGAGCAGACCATCGATTTAATCATTACATGTAGTTCAATCATCCATAGACAATTCATAATTGGAGCTAGATCATGTTCCGTTTACCTCTTCAATTACATCTTTATCCTTTTGTACCATTGATTCTCTAATGAATAATTAATTTATAAATCTATTATAAATTGAGTACTCAAACTGTTCAAGTCCTGAATCAATACATAAGAGAATCATCTTTCTTGCTTCCTAATAGAAGGAATGGATTCCATATCTATAAGTTACATTCCCAGCTACTCATCTCATCATGCTCCCAAGATACAAGTATTTTGATCTGTTTAAAAACAAACCTTTAACAAGTATGTCAAAAAACATAATGTTATAAATAGGAATCTATAACTACTTAGGATTAAGATTGATCTATATATGATTATCTAGTGATATGATTTGAACTCTCAATAGTTAACAGAATTTATGTGAGATTTAAATCATGTTTGATCCAGTCCTATATAATCGAATTATATAAAGTACCTCCATTGTGATGTCAACACATTAATAGTCCAGATAAGACTATTATATTCTCAATATTAATAGATCGTACTAATAATATTTAATTAAAGATCCCAAACTTTAATTAATTATTATAGACTATGTTTAGTTTATTATCCATAAATTTAATCCTCATGTATATAACACTTATATACTAAATTTGTGGTCACATAAATAAACTAGGGATTTTCTGATATTTAAAGGCATACTAATTATGCACAAATTCAAATAAAATATTGTCATTTTATTAATTTAGCATATATCCAAAATACATATGCTTTGAGGGCATAAAGCCGAACAATCTCCCACTTGCCCTAAAGTAATTGAGACATGTCTCTCAATCCTAAACCCTCTAAGTGACTCTCAAAGTCAATGGCTTATCTATATTTGGAACAACTTCCAAATCAGTAAAGAACTTTCTGAGCCAAGCTGTTTCACAAACTGCTTTGTATTCTACTTCCATAGTAGAATCTGCAGTGCTGGATTGTTTAACACTTCTCCAGATAACGGCTCTACCACCAAGAGTGAACACTGACCCAGACGTTGACTTTCGAGTATATTTGTCTGATTGAAAATCAGAATCAGTGTAACCAGTAGGAATCACGTCATGACTTGAATAAACTAGCATATAATTTCTCATTCTCCTAAGATACTTGAGAATATGCTTTACTGCTATCCAGTGATCTAATGTTGGATTTGATTGAAAATGACTGACTATCCCTACTGCATAGCATATGTCAGGCCTAGTACACAACATGGCGTACATAAGGTTGCCAACTACAGATGCATAAGGAACCCATCTCATATCCTCTTCGTCTTGAGATGTCTTGGGACATTGCTCTTTGAAAAGGGTAACTCCATGTCGAAAAGGTAACTATCCTTTCTTGGAGTTTTGCATTGAAAAATGAATGAGCATCTTATCAATGTAAGATGCTTGAGACAGTGCTAAAAGTCTATTCTTGCGATCTCGAATAATCTGCATCCCAAGGACATAACTTGCTTCTCCTAAATCTTTCATTTGGAATTGCTCGGCTAGCCACTTCTTTACATTAGATAATATTTCCACATTATTCTCAATGAGCAAAATATCATCTACATAAAGAACTAGGAAGACCACTTTCTTGTCTTTGATATACTTGTATACATAAGGTTCATCAACATTTTGATCGAGACCATAAGATTTAATCGTCTCATCAAATCTTAGATTCCATGATCTCAAAGCTTGCTTAAGTCAATAAATGGACCTAAGTAGCTTGTAAACTTTCTGCTCTTAGTCTTTAGCTACAAAATCTTCTAGTTGCACCATATAAATGCTTTCTTTAAGATAGCCATTCAAAAAAGCTGTCTTGACGTCCATTTGCCATATTTCATAGTCTAAACATGCAGCAATGGTTAAGAGGATATGTATGGATTTAAGCATGGCTACTGGCGAGAAAGTCTCTTCATAATCAACTCCCTCTTTTTGAGTATAATCCTTTGCCACTAACCTAGTCTTGAACATTTCAACTTTTCTATCTGCACCTCTTTTTCTTTTATAGATCCATTTACATCTTATGGGCCTGACATCTTCAGGTGGATCTACAAGTTCCCAGACAGAATTGGAATACATGGATTCCATTTCTTGGTTCATAGCCTCTTGCATTTTATGCTTGTATGTCAATAGGTTATCTTGGCTACTATTGGAAACAGTAACATATGCTTCTCCAACTTCCCTGTAGCGAGTAGGTGGTCTAATAACCCTTCCACTACGTCGAGTTGCAAAGGTATTCTGATATGGAATAATGGTCTCATAATTTTGTCGTTTAACAACTATTTTTTGGTTGTGGTCTGATCTGATCAGAAAGTAATTCCTCTAGTACAATTTTATTTCGAGGTTTGAAGTCTGTCATATAGTCATTTTTAAGAAAAGTAGCATTTGTCGATACAAATACCTTTTTCTCTTGAGGACTATGAATAAACCTCCTATCGTGCCTTTTGGATAACCTACAAATAAACAAACTTCTGTACATGGTTCTAGCTTCCCAGTCTTTCCTTTTAGTACATGTGCTGGGCACCCCCATATGCGAATATGACGTAAACTAGGTTTACGCCCAGTCCACAACTCTAAAGGTGTCTCTTGGATAGACTTGAAAGGTACTATATTCAAAATGTAAACAACGGTTTGTAATGCGTAACCCAGAATGAGAGTGGTAGGGAAGAGTAGCTCATCATTGATCTAACCATATAAAGCAACGCTCGGTTTTTCCTTTCTGCAACACCATTCTGTTGTGGTATTCCAGGTACTGTGAGTTGGGATAGAATGCTATTTTCCAGTAAGTGATACTTGAATTCATTATCAAGGTATTCACTTCCTCAATCTGATTGAATAGTTTTTAATGACTTACCTAATTGCTTTTCAGCTTTTGTTGTGAATTCTTTGAACTTTTTAAAAGTTTTAGATTTTCTTTACATTAGGTACACGTATGCATATCGTGAATAATCATCAATAAATGTGACAAAATATTCGTAACCGTCTCTTACTTATACATTCAATGGACCACATACATCACTATGCACAAGCTCAAGCAGTTCTTTGGCTCTTTTGCCCTTTGCTAAGAAAGGTCTTAGTCATTTTTCCTTCCAGATAAGATTCACAAACTAGTAAAGTACCAACTTTTAGCTCTCTCAAAGGACCATCCTTTATAAGTCTGTTTATCCTATCTAGATTGATATGCCGTAATCTAAGGTGCCAAAGATATGTATCGTCGTCTTGAGAAACTTTTTACTTTTTAGGTTTGGGATATTCTACTTTAAACATTTCGGTATTAAGCAGTGATTATTCGTCCGGCCTTAACATGTAAAGTCCATTCTCCATTTTTGTAGAACAAATATTTAAAATATTTCTAGAAATAATAATCTCATCATTAAGAAAAGAAACGTCAAACATTTATTCAAATAGTCTTGAAATAGAAATCAAATTCCTACGAAAACTAGGAATAAAGTAAACATTATTCAATAACAAAAATTTATTTCTAAAATGAAGACGGGCGACTCCCACTGCTTTTGCTGGAACTTTGACTCCATTGGCTACTCTCATCGTGAATTCCCCGTCGGCAAGCTCCCTTGAAGAACTAAGCATCTAAAAAGAAGAACAAATATGATTAGTGACTCCTAAATCAACTATCCAGGGAGATATATCAGATAAATCTTCTTCCACTAAACAAGTTTCTAAAATAAGTAAATTATATTTACCTTTCTTCTTCTCTTTCAATTTGGAGAGATACTTGTTACAGTTTCTCTTCCAATGCCCATCAACTCCGCAATAAAAACATTTTTTCTTAGGCTTTTTGTCCTTGGAGTTGTTCTTCTTGGTGCTTGTATTGCCCTTATTTCTTTTTTTAGGCTTAGATCCAGAGGCACCATTACTCTTCATCTTCTTGTTTTTGTTAGAGGTAGAGTGATTTTATTCTGCAACATTTGCTTCAGCAGCAGTTACTGAGCCATCTTTACCTTTATATTTCGATATCAATTCAAAGATTTGCAGTTCATTAAGGAATTGAGTCATCGTATAATTCAATTTGTTCATAACATAGTTGCTCTTGAATTGAAGAAAATCAGGTGAGAGTGATTCCAGAATCATACTCACTTGGCTGCGGTCATTGATCGTAGCCTCGTGAACTTCAGCCTCTCCAAAGTAATTGATCATATTCAAAATATGATCTCTTACTGGAGTTCCTCTCTTCATCTTCGTATTCATAGCCTTTTTAATGATGTCATGACGAGATTGATCAGATTGTTATCCAAACATGGCCTGGAGAGACTCCATTATCTCATAAGCAATCTCATCTTTTCGTGCTTAACTCTAAGCATGTCGGTCATGCTTGCTAACATGTAGTAGTGAGCTTTATTATTGGCATGAGTCCACTTTTCATAGCTTTCTCATGCAGCACGAGTAACATTAGCGGCGGGTTGTGGAGGAAATTTTCTGAAAGTACAAATTTGTAGTCTTCACTAATAAGCATGATGTTCATATTACTTTTCCACTTGATAAAATTATCTCCAGTTAATTTTTCATTTGTGAGTAAAACGATAATGGGATTCGAGGTTGACATGTTTGCTGAAATTAAATAATAAAATAACATTCAACATATTTGAAAATAAATATCACAAAGAATTCGGAATAGTAAACGTGATACATTATGCAGGTAAGTAAACACATAAACTTATTTACTAATTCCACGGTAATTCAATTTTTTCTAATTAGGTGCCGTCGTAGGATAGGTCACATAATTATTAATTGAATTGAGACATTCTCAATTAATAAATAAAATATCAAAATATCTCATATTTTCTTTTATTTATTAACTA